>JAJAGP010001603.1:0-176240 GCA_025084515.1 Ancistrus triradiatus | reverse complement strand
TGTGTGTGTGTGTGTATATATATATATATATATATATATATATATATATATATATATATATATACACACATATATACATATACACATATACGTTTACATATACAGCAACATTACTCAGCGCTGCCCTCTAAATAAGTTACAGCACCAAGTCAAAAGTTCAAACGTTTTTGTTAACCATGATGTCTCAGTGTAACACATTTACTGCTTTCTTTGATTCAAACTTAGTTGCCTCAACCAGTAGAACCTATTCATATTCAAAAATCTACTAACTGTGGATAATTACTGTAGTCGTACATAACTGTGACCATTTCAATTAATTGTGATTATCTTAAATAATTGCGATTTAGACAATAACGTAATAATTAGGACAGCCCCATGTTTAACGTAAGAAAATCTAAGATTTTGCTGCACAATACTACAGGAAATGAATGACTGCTCATACTTCTTATTGGTCATTTTGTCAATGCAGATGGGGATGGGTCTAAAGATTTGATTTTATGTGTTTTTCAGTTATGCAAAACTACACCTCAGGTGATCAGAGAACAAAAGCTAACCTTGTGGTTGCGACCATGTTTGTACAGCAGCGAGATGATTGACTTGATGTGTCCTCTCTGAATGATATTGAGCGCCTCTGGGCTCTCAATTAGGATGCAGTGCAGGACCTCCAGGATCCCTAAGCATTGGAATCAGTCATCACAGCAACAGAGCGAGAGAGCAGGAGAACGACAAGAGAGAATATTGTGTTTCAAAGAGATCGTGCAAGTAAATATTCAAGCAAATATAGCCATGATTCAAGACAAATTGGATATCTGTATAGGTGCACAACTGGTAATAAGGCAGTCAAATCAAATCATTCCCAGAAGAATGGAAAAAGAAATAAGCTAAAACGATTCTGGGGTTTTACCTGAGGATGACTCTAATCTTTCCAGCTTGCTCACCAGCCAGTCCAGGTTTTGAGAGAACTGTGTGCAGTTGTTCCTATTGCCTCGGATCAGAGCAGCTAAAATTAGAAAGCAACATTCAAGAGGAGAGATGAATAATTAGCAATGTGGCACACACATGCACACATATGCGTTCTTCAAACTCTGTATCATTCTATACCCATTAAAACCAGGCCACTTGGAAGCATGTAGGAAGATGGTATGTGTTCATAATTTCTCTCCTCCATTAAAAAGGTGAAGTACACCTTCAGGCAGCAAAGCATTCATGTATATTAATTAAACTAAATCTTACTGAAGGTCTGACACTTCCGGACCACGATAAGGGCTGAAGATTTCAAGGAAACTGTCAGGGTCACCTAGCTCTAGTCCACTGGGAATACAGAGCAGCTGCTGTGTCACTAATTCTCTAAACTGATGCAGGTGTGTATGTTTGTGTATGTGTGTGCGCTTCTATGCACATGCTGGGAGTTGAAGCCCGCAGGTGAGATGTGGCTCGCACATTGATTCTTCCTCCTAGGCAAAGGGTAAGCACACATTTCAAATACGTTGTGAAGGACACATCTTTGTGTGCGGTAGAGTCAAATGGCTGCTAAGATATACAGAATATACTCTATTCTTTAGTGCTTTCAGGGTGAAGATTTCTCATGAACAAATAGATAAACTAATGAGCATTAATGCGCATTACACAATCAATGAAATACCATAAAATAGTTACAGGAATAAAGATGATAATGTAGGGTTGGGCGGTATTGACATTTTGCAAACTTCAGAGTATATTATCAGAACATCAACATGTCTCACCGGCCCCTTTCCACACAAATCAGACAAAAATAGCAGCCTCTAAAATGAATAACATAATAGGCCTACGCTACTTGTGGTTTGATTTATGATTTCAAATGTGAAAAGGTAACGGAGAGGGGGTTTTGGGGTGTGCATTATTGGAATGATATTCAATATTATATCCTTTCAGGGAAATTGACAGGTGATTAAAGGAGATGTGAAGGCATGGGTGGGGCTTATGATCAGTGTATAAGAGAAGAAACAAGTCACAGAATTGTCTATTTACAATATTTAAAGATGGTCTCGTTTTCAAAGACGTTCTACCCATTTGCCCCCTTTGTAAAATAAAATGTCCTGGTTTCAAATACATCACGCCATAATTGCACGGAGATGGACGAATTCAGAACTACAACAGAGTACTTCTCCAGCAATAGGCTACTCAAATCAAGTCCGGAGACCGGGTTTATAGTGTGTTCATAATGTAAGCATTTGAAACATGGTTTCCACAAATAAATAATTCAACCATTAGGCTGAAAGATGGAAGAGACAAAATGCATTCTAATCTAACAGCCTCTCGACAATGCATATAACACTGAAACGAGTGTTACCTGAGACATTACATAAGGAAATGACATGATGACTCACTGGACAGACACAAGCTGCTCCTGCAACTGATTGACAATTCACTAGCACACCACCTCAGTGACCTGGGTTCTAATAATGGCAAATGAAGTCTTCTGGCCTGGTCAGTTGTCATACAGGCACAATTGTATGTGTATTAGAGAGAGAAGGTTGGTTAGAGGATCATCCCCTGGAGCTGCAACAGCGACAACTCCCCAGCTCTGCAAAGGACTGGTGTCCCAATCAGGGAACTTGTGCCTGTTCACTGTGTTCTATGTGACCACAACACCCCCTTACACCTTGTTCTCATAAATTGTATCATCTATCTAAGAAGTGGTGCATTTTCATCAATAAGTAAAGCTTGAGATGGATACAGGAGTGATCGCTGGTGGTGTTTGCAAAGGTTGAGAGAGGACATCAACTGCCACTGCAGACACTGATGAGAATAGATTGCACAGTTCATCACAGATTCAGAAGCCATCTGTCGAGGAGACACCTCAGCAGGACTGAACAGTGAGTGTGTGTATTTGGTGTGTGAGCATGAGAAATCACACAGACCCCTCCGGGGACAAAATTGCCCTGACTATATTAAACATTGGACGATGAACAAAAAAAGGCTGAGTACAGTTGAGGAAAAGCAATCTGAAGGGTGTAGAGTTTTTTCAGAAATGAAGACCAAGATCTGGAAGACCAAGAAACCTACCATTCTTAGTCTGATCATGTGTACAAAGCAAAACCGACCACAAAGGAACTGCAGTAAGATTCATCTGGTACTGGAGTGCAGCGGTCCATTATGCAGTGTTGCTTGCACAAACGTGATCTGCATGCAAGAGTCATTTAAAAAAAAACTAAGAAAAAGCTAAAGTTAAAAATAAAAACTGAAGTATGCAGATTCAGATTAAAGATTCGGGTTTATTTGTCACCTGCACAGTTATACAAGGTACAACTTGCAGTGAAATGTTTGTTAACGACTGTCCGGTATCTTTGTTATATAGAATGAAAGAATATAAAAGAATATGTCGAACAGTGGTACCTTGGTTCTCGGTGTTAATTAGTTCCAGAAGGTTTTTTTGGAGAACCAAAAACAATGAGTACCGAGAAAATTTTTCCCATAAGGAATAATGTAAATTGAATCAATCCGTTCCAGACCCCCAGAAAATCCACACTGTATAAGGCATTATATGCATTAATGGAGTTGTATTGTACAGGTGCTCCCTGATTTATGATGGGTATATATCCTGACAAATCCATCATAAGTTAAATATATCATGAACTGAGGAGTTTAATATAGTCTATACTGTGTCATAGCAGAGCCTATTACACATTATTAACACTTACATTAACCTACAGTTGGCCAAAATCATTAACACAAAGCTTATTTCCTAATAAAGTGTTGAAAAATCTCATGTAATTTAGTGAGTAAATGGATTGAAAGTGAAATGTAAAAGCAAAACCTTTTTTGAACTTGGAACACTGGCTGCTAATGCTAACTGCTCAGCCTGAAAGCCAAGAGGATTTGCAAATTGTGAATCATGAATCGTGAATCGAGTTTCAGCTGAAATGAGTCACGTGGCTCGGCTCATACATGTTTAAGCAAGTGCGCCGAGTACCGAGCAAACAACTAGAACCGAGACAAATTTATGTAGTCATAATTCACGAGAACCGTATTTGACGCATTCCAAGGTGGTCAACAACCGAAGTACCACTGTACATAAAAATTAAAATAAATATAAAAATAGAATACAAGGAACAAAATGAAATTAATATATGATAACAAATATGAGATTACATATAACTGTGTCTATATACAAATGCAAAATACAGGAATGCCTGTGATATCGGGAGTAGTATTTCAATGTAAATAGACCATTACTGCTAGTGCAAATGTGCACATTGTGCAGTCCAGCATTTTGATAAGCCAAGTGCTATAATGTGATGAAACAAACCCTGCACAACAAAAAAGAAGTCATAAACATTAAAAATAATTGAAACCATAAAGACAACTGTTAATAAAGGGAATGGTTTGGAGCTGTGTGTCAGCTAGTGCCAATGGAATCATTGTGCATATAGTGATTAATGGATTGCACTAAATATCCTGGAAGCTTGTGTCCAACAGCCAACAGATAGCTCAAGAGGTTGTACAGTAAGACAATGATATAAAGCATATTGCAATTTGTACCTCAAATTACTCTGAGAAGCAATTAATTATGGTTTTGAAAACGGCCCATATTAAATTTGATCACAAATTTGTGGATAGATCTCACACAACGTGCATGCAAGAACACTTTTTTGTGCATTACAATGTGCAGTAATACGTTTTTTTTCAGGCACATATTCCAAAATAGCTTAAGACTTGAGACTTTGTAACATCCTAATGCTCTAGCAACCTCCAGTATTGATTCTTGGAGAAATTATATGCTTGTCTGTATATTTTGCCTCTGTGTAGAGGCAACACTCGCCTATAGACTCTTCCAGGCAGATCGTCACAGCTCTTGCTGCTTTAAACTATTTAATCCTTAATGACATTAGACAGTGTGGCACAGTGGCACAATGATTATAGCTGTCACCTCTAAAAACATTATTGGTGTTTATTATCAAACCATGACACATCGCTTTGCAGTATGAATACCTCCAAAAGTTCTCAGTTTGCAGGATGAAGTAAATGATTACAGATGTGATCTGAGTAGACACTAGGTCTTGCCACCAGAGGGTGTAAAAGGGAATCCTTCGCTGTTCTATAAAAAGTCTTGCAGAGGCTATTTTTGGGTAGTGTAGCCCTTGGTGAGAGATCGTTGACTGCTAGACATGCCCCTAAGACACATTTGCCCACAGCTGGGACTGTAGATCTTGTACACTTGTTGGTTGCCAAAGCTGGTGTCCCAGCTAGTCCCATAAATACTCGATTGGCGATAAATCTGGGGACCGAGCAGAACAAGGAAGTGTTGCAGTCTGACAGAGATATTCTTATGTGATGGCTCCCCAGATCATCACACCAACAATTGGGGTAGTGTGTCACTCCACAACAAAAGCATGATTGAAGCGCTCACCATAAGGCCTCCATACTCGAACCTGACCATTGACGGATCCCAAACAGAACCTGGATTCGTTGCTAAAGACAATATGGTCACAGTACTTAGCAGTCCAGAGTTCTTGTTTATGACACCACTGCAAATGAGATTAACAGTTTCTAGCTGTCAATGGCTGGACATGGAATGGGTGCCATTGACCGTCAACCAGGGTTCCTTCTACTAAGCACCTGGAAATGAGCCGGGCAAGGACAGGGGTGCCACCTGTATCTGGATGGTGGACAACGAAACTGTGGGAGCTGCACGTGCCTGTCAGCGATTTAAAAGATCGCAAACAATGATAGTCAAGCACTCTCTCACTGAAACACCAATGCTCTCTACACTATCGTCCATGCATCAACTGGAATGAATCAGTATGCTTTCTTACCCAGAAGCTCATAGAGTAGATTGAGAATGTCCTTCCAGGCTGCACCGGCCTCCTCTCCTGCACACTCCCCAAAGTGTGCTGCACTGTTGTACACGCTTAAACGATCAATGCAGTTAGACACCAAAGTCAGCATCCCCTATGACAGAAAGAAAGAGAGAGCGTTAGAGAGGAGGAGGAGAATTTCGCTGTCACACTGACCATATGTGCCCTCTTTTATCCAAGGTGCACAGCTCTGAGCTCTGGCCCTCTGGGAGATGAAGATCGCAAGCATGGAAAAAGCAAACCCGAGTACACTTAGGATGGTTTACCTTAGGATGAATTATGATTACGTGCAATAGACATTGCACATAAAATGCCAGAACTGAAATAAACTTTTGTGTTTACTGAAATTTTTTGTGATTTTTTTTTGTTTGATTTATTATTTGTAGCACAGAGACATTACACAGAGCCACTGATGTAAAATAGTTAGATGAAGTTGGATGAAGAGGAGTGCCTCTGCTTTGCTTATATGAACCAATTTTCAAACATCTGTCCAAATAAGACTAGTGTGTGACATATAAAACTGTGGGCTCATGAGGAGTGCACCCTCTGCAATGTATGTGTGCCAGAACAGTGATTCTGCTCAGTGAAGTCTGAGATCAGATAAACTAGAGCATTACAGTTTTTACTGGATGTTTTAAATGTTTTATTTGATACTTGGGACTGTTTTAACATGCAACATCATGCTCCAGGACTGACCCAGTGATTAATGACAAATCAAGTTAAATTATTAATGAGGACTTTTTTAAAGTGGCATTTAATTTTGAATTAAAAGACAATCCCAAAATAACCCAACGATAAACTGACTGATTTGAACTATTAAGTATTATTTTATCTATCCCACATTGTGTGACAACAACCCTCTGATGGGACAAACTGTCACGAGTGAACATTTACTGAAAATGCTTTTAAGTCTGTATGGAAATAAGATATGAAAATGTCATGAATACCAAAAATGCCTGAAACTTTGTTCTTTCATTTGGTATGCAATTTGTAACCTGGTCTTCAGATCTCACTGTATATAAATGCCCTGGTAGCTACATCTGTATGCGTCCTGTGAATTCACTGATGAATGGCATTCCAAGGCAGAAAGGAATAAAGAAAAAAAAGAACTGCTGCAGAAAGATAGTTGCAGCTACTTGATCTAAACTAATAAAACACTATAGTTTAGTTTCTTTGTTTGATATATAATAATAAACCTAACCCTGACCCGAAGGATTTCTATTAGAGCAAATTATTTGTTTACCTCAAAAAAAATAAAAACAAATCCTGCAGGAAATTAAAATTCTGTTAATACAGAGTTTGAACAATTCTATATGGTGACAAATTACTACTTGTGTGTCATTTATACCAGTATAATGCACACAATAATAACAGCTTATTAAACAATCCACAAAAAAGGAAATGATGGATAAACTCATAAAGTCTGCTTTATTTTAGATTTTATTACTTTCTGGAACATGTAGGTCTGAACTCATTAAGCCTTGTGGCAGCAGTGCAATGTGTGTGTGTGTGTTTAATTGTTTTGGCTGAACTCAGCAGGCAGATATGTAATGATGCTCTACAGAATACAAGAAAAAACAAGCATACTGTATTCCACTGGATAATTGATGGGTGCAATTTTGAGCTCCAGGATCCCCTAAATGTCCCTACACATTTGTGAAGCAGAAGGATACTTGTGAAAAATAAATAAAGAAAAAAAAATCTTCTGACAGTCAGGGAGTGAAACTCTGAAATACAACATGGCATTGGAAAGTCATAAAATAAACTGATCCACTCGTGAAAAGACAGGACCTTGGCACTTTCCACTAGCTTGCATTGCTATGGTAATGGTCACTTAATAAAACTGTCGTAAAAGTAAGATAGCACAATGACAGAATTGGCTCGTTAAAGCAAGCCCATTGGGAATCTGGGGTTCCTGCTGCATTGTAAGGGAACTGACCTCCTGTTTGAAGAGGTTCTGGCGGTTCTTAAGTGAGCGCAGCTTGATTTGCTTTTCCTCATGCTCCAGTTCAGCGTCAGGGAGTTGGAAATTTGTGATGAGGTCTTTAAGGGTCTGGAGAACCTCGTCGATGGGAAGAAGAACAGAAGACATGCGATTCTTGCCTGCCAGGGTGTCCAGATCTCTGAGAGATAAACATACACCATCAAGAGTTAAGATTTAACTATGCGGAGTTATACAATTACACATGGAAACATTCAAAATAACTGGTTGTCTGAGATCGTTTAATAAAATTATACATATTCACAGTTCCTGTTGGAGTCTTATCAAGAACTTACCTTTCAGTTAGGAAACGATTCTCTTATTAAACATTAAAACAAATTGTAGTGACACACTGAAACAGTTCCTTTGTCTCAAAGACACTGATCCTAATTTACACAGACCCCATTTAAAAACTACAAGATTTTCACAGATTATGTTTGAAGCTTATAGATGTGTTTTTAGTGATAGATTTTTTTAACATAGGGCTTTTAACAATAGATATTCAGTGGTGCCTCAATTCTCACCATTAATTAGTTCCAGAAGGCTTGTTCTGAACCGAAAACGTTGAGTATCAAATTTTTCCCATAAGAAATAATGTAAATTGAATTAATTCGTTCCAGACCCCCAGAAAATCCACACTGTATAAGGCATTACATACAATAATGGAGTTGTATTGTACAGGTGCTCCCTTATTTACGATGGGGACATGTTCCAACAAATCCATCATTAGTTAAATGCATCATGAACTGGGGAATTTAATGAGCATTTGGTAGAGGGGTCTACAGTATATTGTATAATAGTGTAGCCTATAATAATTAATGATAAGCAAGTTAATGTTAAAACACTTACATTAACCTACAGATGGCCAAAATCATTAACACAAAGCTTACTATATAATATCGTGTTGAAAATCTCATGTAATTTAGTCAGTAATGGATTGAAAGTGAAAAATGAAAGCAAAACACTTACTCTATTTATGAACTCCGGGCGCTTGCATGGCTGCTAAGCTAACTGCAGCCTGTGTGCTGAAGCAGTCAATTCCTGTTTTGCTTTCAGTTGGCTCTTATAAACTAACCTTTTAAGGATCTGTGGTGACTTCATTTGCACTAAGAAAACAGTATTGCAGATGTAAAAATAAAGACTAACACTATAGAAATGGCAGCGATCTCTGAGCAACCGCTGTTAAAAATCTGAACCACTGAATCACTGTACTGGATCGTGAATCGAGTTTCAGCTGAAACGAGTCACACAGCTCGACTCATCATGCAAGTTTAACCAAGTGCACTGAGTACCAAATAAACGATGAAAACCGAGACAAATTTTTCTAGTCAGAAACCAAATTCGGCAAGTTCCGAGGTGGTCCAGAATCAAAGTACCACTGTTGTCTCAAAGCTTTAAACGGAAACAACCAACACATTGGCCAAGTACAAGTTGTTCTTGTAACCAAACAATTTGCTTTGTGCAAGAAGCGCCATCTATTGACCATTATATGTCAGTACCAGCATACTTGTGTAAAGACTCAGTGGTTTTTTGACCAATTTTAAGTACGAAAATCCAGCACAGAGCTTAAAGTAAAAAGTCACACGGTAAAATGACCGGTGCTTGGCACTTCTAGGTATATGTAGGTCAAACCGGGCCTCTGCATCTAGGGTTAGCAAAAAGCAGAATTTAGGCCACAAATGAGCCGATATCCACTTAAAGAAAAAATTGAGGAATCAGGATCAAATAGGGAACCCATCCTCCTCTGGAATGAGACCTGACAACTGGAAAAAGTTCTCAACATACTAGTCTAGCATTGGGAACCAGTGCTCTATCTACTGAGCCCTTTTGCCTCTGGCAAGATGAGATCTGTCAGGTGTTCACTGGTGCATTGGCCAAAATTTGTCACATCAATAAACTGCAGGTGTGAGTTACTGGCACCAGTATACAAGTCCAGGTGGTTTACTGGCATCATTGAGGCTTGCATTCCCTCGACATTTTTATAGGTTTTATGAACGTTTTTAAACACACACACCTTTAATAAAACAGGGTCTATGTGTAGAGTTTATGATAATTACATTATAATTTATACTAAAAATAGCATCTCGGGATGATTCAATAACTGCTGAGTTCAGTGTGAAGTAAAACTGCTGCCTATTAATTAATTACTCTTTTTTTTTAAAGGGGAAAATTGAAACAAATTTCCATCACCATGTTCATCCATGTAGAACTGATCAAGATCCAGGCTGTATAAATAAATTAATGAAAGATGTTGTGCATGTCTTGGTCTTGGGTTGCAAGTAGAAAGGGTGTCAGAATGTTTTGCAGTACAGCAGCTGAAGATTGAATGGGTCTGACTGCTCTTTTACTGATTAAATGAGCGTGGTGTGTGTGATTCCACTCTCCAAATTAAACATGAATGATCAAACACAAACTCACCACCATAGACTCCCATGTGAGCCCACATTTAGACCCACACCCAAGCAGGAAAAGCGACATTAAATAATGATCCAATGATAAATCGAATAATCAACAGTCATTAAAAATGAAATAAAATGCTTTTCGCCTACAACTGAGATCTAATAATATCTGTAGAATATCAAAAGTGTGAACCTGCTAACAGTCTAACTGTGTATAATTATGGCTTAGAAACCATGTTTTCTGTATTCAATTGTTAACGTGTCAGTAATAAACTGTAACATTTATACTCATTAACAAAAAAAAAGAAAGCACCCAGGTAGAAATGTCAGATTGCTGCAAAATTCTGGCATGCAGTTATGTCTTCAGGCAGATATGTAAATGATTACAGGTGGTCTGATTAGACACTGGGTCTTGCCACAAGAGAGTGTAAAATTGCTTCCCCCCACTGCCCTGTAAAAAGTCTGTCAGAGTCTACTTTTGGGTAGTGTACCTCTTGGTGAGAGATTGTTGACTGCTATACATGTCTCTACAATGACATTTTGCAAAGCTGACAGATTTTGAGAGCGAGCACATCATTGGACTGAGAAAAGTAGGATGGTCATTCAGGCTGGCCATCTAGGCTGTTCTGACCAAGCTGTTAGGAGGTGATGGAAGCAGTGGTTCCATGAGGGCACACATACACACGGTGAACAGGCCCACACAGACCAGTAGCAAGGATCATTTGATCCGCTGACAAACACGAGCAGCTCCCACAGTTTCATTGTCCACTATCCAGACACAGGTGGCACCTTCACTACACACCCCTGTCTCTGTCCAGACCATTTCTTGGTGCTTAGCCAAGAGATATTTGTTGTCACAGCATCCATTAGGTGTCGTGCCATTGACAGCCAGCCACCGTCACCTTTGTTTGCAGTGGTGTCATGAACGAAAAACTTGGACTGCTAAGGATGGGTCCGTATTGTCTTTAGTGATGAATCCAGGTTTTGTCTGGGATCTGACGATGGTCAGGTTCGAGTATGGAGGCTTTGTGGTGAGCACATCAATCCTGAATTTGCTGTGGAGCGACACACTGCCCCAACTGCTTGCGGGATGATCTGGGGAGACCTCGCATATGACAGTCGGTCACCCCTAGTAGTGATATGAGGGACTCTAACAACTCAGCGAAATGTGCAGTTCAGCTTCCAACTGACATTTTTGCAGCAGGATAAAGCTCAGACACACAGCAAGGGTTTCCCAGTAATGTCTCCTCTAGATTGCAACAGTTCCTTGGCGTGCCCGACCACCAGATCTAGTATTCATGGGATGACAGCTTTAGCAAACTAGTTGTGTGCAGGATCTAGCAGGTCCAGATGTGGGTAAATGTGTAATAGGGGCATGTCTAGTGGTCAACAATCTCTCACCAAGAGGTACACTACCCAAAAGCAGCCTCTGATAGCCTTTTTATAGGACTGCGGGAGAAGCACATTTACACCCTCTTGTGGCAAGACCCAGTGTCTAATCAGACCAGACCTGTAATCATTTATATATTTGCCTGAGACATAACTGCATGCCGAGTTTTGCAGCAATCCAACATTTCTGTCTGAGTGCTTTATATGTTGGTCAATGAGTGTATAATGGATTTTTCTTTTTCGCTTAGAAGCTTTTGGTCAGGGTCATGGGATGGTCTGAAGCCTATCATTGAGAACACAATGTGCAAGCATAATTGTGCCCTGGACAGAACACTAGTCCAGCTCTCAGGAATTGACGCTATCCCGTCCGGCCTTCCATCTCTCAGACAAAGATAATTATTTGTCTGTAAGATACCCCCCCTACTAGTTTGGTAGTTCCCCCGACACTGTATCAGGGGTTAAGGTACTCGACTTAAGGTACACCCACCTCTGACAAGCTGCCACTCTTGGATCCTTTAGCAAAGCCCTTAAACCACAATTGCTTGAAATGTAAGACTGACTCAGTTGTAAGTCGATTTGGATAAGGGCATTTGCTAAATTACTGAAGGTAAAGATCTTCAGACACACACATACTTATACTAGGATTGACCTAACACACGTCTATGGAATGTGGAAGGAAACGCTCAAAGACAAGAGGCTGAAAATGCAAACTTCACACAGGCACAGTCCAAGTTGGGAACTGAACTGGGAATCTCTGCATCTGTGAAAGTGCTGAACACTGCATCACCATGAGGGAATTGAGTAGCACTGCAGTTGACAAGTCATTTGTCTGCAAAACCTTGTTGCACACAGCATCTGTTTCTAATACAATTAGTAATATAGTAATCCTGCATTTGCCCTGCCCCAAAGTGCTGCAGCGCAAATTTTGATGTTACTGGCATTAAATATTTCCTATTAGGATAACATACAGTACAGTATGTCCTCACTACAGACTGCATCTGGTGGTGAGTGCTAACTGCTCTGTTTCGTATACATACAGTGGTGCTTTGAAAATTTGTGAACAGATTTTTACACAAGTTCTAAATGTATATAAACAGAACCCAGTTAAAGAAATGAGATTAAATATTATACTTGATCATTTATTTATTGAGGAAAATGATCCGATGTTACATATCTGTGACTGGCAAAAGTCTGTGAACCTCTAGGATTAGCAGTCAATGATGAAATTAGAGTCAGATGTTTTCAATCAATGGAATGACAATCAGGCGTGAGTGGGCACACTTGTGTTTATAGATCAGGGCTCTAGAACACATTTGTGAGAGTGTATTATGGCACAAACAAAAGAGGTTTCTGAGGACCTCGGAAAAAAAGAGTTGTTGATGCTTATCAGGCCGGAAAAGGTTACAAAACCATCTCTAACATGTTTGGACATCACCAATCCACAGTCAGACAGTGTGGGTACAAAGGAAGGAAATTCAAGACTATTGTTACCGTCCGCAGTAGTGGTCAACCAATAAAGCTTACTCCAATAGCAAGACGTGTAAAAGTCAGTGAGGCCAGAAAGGAACCCTGAGCAACTTCTAATCAACTAAAGGCCTCTCTCACATTGGCTAAAGTTACCGTTCACCAGGAGAACACTGAAGAACAATGGTGTGCATGGCAAGGTTCCAAAAAGAAAGCCACTGCAGTGTTTCCACTACACATATATTTTGTAGCGGCTGCTTAAGAACTTGTCATGAAAATCGCGAAACTCTGCAGAAGGCTTTAAATTTAAAATGGTGAACAGAGAGTAAGACAAAAGTGCAAAGTGATAATGCCAAAGAAAGAGGGAGAAGACAGGTAGAGGAGAGAACAGAACAAGGTAGATTAACATTGTTTAAGGTAGATAGATTTTCCAGTTGAAAAGAACATTCTTGGCTTGCTCAATTTGGGATTGGACGTAGTTATTAGGAGATAATCTAAACTTGTAAAGTTGCTTTGAGACAATGCTCCATTGTAAAAAGCGCTATATAAATAAATCTGACTTGACTTGACATTCGCAATAGAACGTAAAACCCGATGCACATCGGCCCCAGGCACGCACACACCGGTGCTTCATGACTCATCATTGAGCGGCATTTTGGCAGTACTACATTAAATTAAAGACCACAGAAAGCTACAGTAGATCACATGTTAAAATTTACACAGAGAAAGGCAGACAGTTTCTTCCATGAACAAATGCTTAAGACCAACTTAACTTGGCTAAAATTACATCCAAACATGATAAGTCATGATGGACCCTTTTTTTTTTTTTTGGGAGCGGGGTAGGGATTGCCACGCTGCTGAAAAAAGGAAACACTGCACTGCTCTCCAAATCGAACATTGCTGCCATGTATCATGTGATACATGGACAATCCAAAAGGAAATGTTTTTCGAAAATATATTTTGTGGACTGATGAAATCAAAATATAGCTTTTTGTTTGAAATGAGAAGCTTTACGTCTGGAAAAACACAGCATTCCAGCATAAGAACCTTATCCTGATACATGGTGGTGGCAGTATCAATGTTTGGACCTGTTTTGCTGAACTAGACAATGACCAAAACAACAGGTCTGGAAAAAATATTACTCACAGTCTCTGTTTACCCTATATAATAGAGCTAATCAGTGTAAGCTGTGTTTGAAAAAGCAGTAAAGCCATTAAGATACTATTATTGAACAGGTTGAGGGGCAACTTACAAAAATCCCCATATGCAAATATACCAGGTTAAATGCCCACTGACGGTAAGTATGTCATGCGGGGTACTGCTGGTATGCTTCCACTAGTACAGATCCAAACATTTTGACCAGGAGGAAGCTATGAAACTTGAAAGGTGGAAGCCCCAAATCCTGCTGAACTGAAGGAAGGCTTGGCATCAGGAATCATTGCTCTATCAACTAAGGCACTGTGGTCATACACCACATCTGACAAAATGATCTTTCAAACAGACTGTCTGTCAGTTTCCTCCTGGCAGCCATTGCCAGTTCATATCTGTGTAAGTTCTCAGTCATCCAGGTCATGGTAGAGTCAACACTCAAGTCATTGCCGGCTCATGTTTCTGTTCCACCAGGCATGAGATCCTGGTTCGTGTTTCCATTCTACCGGGGAGGACATGTCTCTGTCTCCTCAGTCAGTGTTGGTCTTTGTGTAGGGTGTCTGGTGCTCTCTGTTTGTCTATGTTTGTGTTCCACCCTTCTGAGTTTCAGAGTTTCTTTTGGGTAAAAGGTGAAAGGTCTGTGGAAGGGGTGGGTATTAAAAAAGACTTCATGATACAATACACATCACGATACATGGGTCACGATACAATTGTATCACGATACATTGCGATATGATGCATATTGTGATATATTGCGATATTCCACATAGCTCTCCGGAAATAGAAAAACAGCTGAAATACAAGTTACGGTGTACAATCTGAGTCATCTCAGTACATCACATCACACTGATAACTCAGCGGACAAATTGAGTCAAAACACTGTACTGCGACATCTAAAGGAGTAGAGATTGTAGTTTACACCCCATTTAAAACGTTTTTTTTCTTCCTTTAAAAAAATCAATATATGGAGCTGAAAATCGATGTATTACATCACGAAAATAAATATCGCAATATATTGCTATATCGATTTTTTAGCACATCCCTAGTCTGTGGCAACACAAGCAAACCTGTTCGACCCTCGCTCTGGGTAAGGGCGTTGCTGTAAATGCAAATGACCCCCCGGCATGACAAAGTACAAGATAGGTGTGCCTAGTAAAAAGGAAAGTGGGTGTACAAACAAATGTCAACAAATACAGTAAATGTATCATGTACTGAGGGAACAAACCTGATGAAATGGCTGAAAAGTCTGGTAGTGTTGCGAATAATGCGTGCAGCTCGTGACTCTTCATGCTGACAGCGCTGGAGCGTGAAGCCATCATCCATGTGTCCTTCTGCATGAAGGCAAGCCTGACAGAAGTAAATGTGGGCGAGAAAACAGATAAACAACTCGCTCTTATGAGATTTACTAAAAACAAAGCAATAATAGAGAAATCTAATATTGTGGATAAAATAATTATTACTAATAATTACTACAATATTAACTTTAACTCGGAACAATTGACTACGTTAACACCTAAGCAAGCAAAAGTGGACATAGGATAATAATGCCAATTATCCCAATCAAATCGCAATAAAGCACTCAACGGTGACTCACTCGTCTCTTGAGGGGCCCCAAACGTGTTGATTTCACATCTAGAGCCTGGTATGAGAGCCACAGGCTTGTGGCCATGTGCATGACGAAACAGAGAGAGTCTCCATACTTAATCTCTCCCACGCCCATTCCCTCAATATCTCGCTTTGGGCTCGACTCCAGTTTTTCCTGCAGATTTAAAAGACCAAAACAATGACCTGTGCTCACAAGACCAAACTTGCCTTAACAAACTGAAACCAATGAGGTTCCAAACAATTCTTCATTTGCTTTATCGCGATAATTTTTTCTTTGCTCTTTGTGATACAGTGGAACCTTCATACTTGTTAATTCGTTCCAGAATGCTCATCAAGTGCTGAAAACGATGGCTACCTAGCGAATTTTTCCCATAAGGAATAATTTAAATGGAATTAATCCATTCCAGACCCACAAAACCCACACAGTATAGGGAATTATATGCATTAATGGAGTATTGTACAATTGCTCCCAGATTTACAATGGGGATATGTTCCGAAAAAATCCATCATACGCTACATTTATCATAAATCTAAGCCAACCTTAAACATGCTGAAAACACTTACATTAAACTACAGTTGGGCAGAATCATAAATACCAAGCCTATGTTATCACAAAGTCTTAACAAATCTCATGTAATTTATTGATTATACCACAGTTAGTTCCGACTCAGCCATGAGAGATGTTCTAGGAGTGCCAGAACTGTGTGATAATGGCACTCTGACTGACGCTCTATAAGTATTACTCCACTACATACACACTGTAATGATGGTGCAAGCCCTTCAGCTTCCAACCATCTTGTTTAGCTCCCCCTGCTTTCTGCTTCCTACCCAGCAGGTGGGGCTGTAGCCACCTGCTGGTCTGTCCTCTATATATACCCCTCTTCCTGTGCACTTCCTTGGTTTGGCTTCATCACACACTATGGTTGTCCTTGGATCCTGTGTCCTGATCTTTCATGCTGGTTTGTCTTCTTCGCCTTGTCCCTTTGTGTCTTAATCTCTGTGTCCTTAGTATTGGTTAGTTGTTATAGGTTTAAGTTGTGTTCGCCGAGGGTGCTGGGGAGGACAAGGGAGGCGGACGTACGTGCAAGTGAGACGGGTTTATTTACAGTGCACATGTTCAAACATACAAACAAACCACACAGACATAAACTAAGAACAATCAGTAACACAACAAACATCTAACACATGGAACAAGCTAACAATGCTAACAAACAAGGAAGGCTAACTTAACACAACAACAAGGCTACTAATACAACTTAAACCTATAACAACTAACCAATACCAGGGACACAGAGACTAAGACACAAAGGGACAAGACAAGGCAAAGGAGACAAACCAGCATGAAGGGTCAGAACACAGGATCCAAGGACAATCATAGTGTGATGAAGCCAAACCAAGGAAGTGCACAGGAAGAGGGGTATACATAGAGGACAGACCAACAGGTGGCTACAGCCCCACCTGCTGGGTAGGAAGCAGAAAGCAGGGGGACCTAAACAAGATGGATGCAATGAAGGGTTTGCATCATCGTTACACACATGTAACATAGCAATGACACCAGGCCTAAAAAAGGCAGCAAAGTTATAATTACACAAGTAAAAGACTGTCAAAATGGAAGCTATAATTAGCTTATAAAATCCATTGGTTTTTAAAAAAATATTATTATTAATTTGATGTAAATTTGGAAGATGAAGCTGAAATTAAATTGGGAAATTCTGTTCCTCGACTATTATGACTGAAGGCCATTGATTCTGTTGACGATGTTTTAGCAGTGGGATAACGACAGAATGGAAATATTTTATCTCATGGAATGTTGATAAACAAATTGTTTTTTTTTCTGTCCTCTTTATCTTAAAATCTAAAAATAAGCAGCAATAACATAACTGTGGTATAATCACAATCCCGTGAAAATAGCTCACGTTATAGCACTCCCTCTTGTGTATTATTCCTTAAATTTAGTCTACTGAAAGTGAAAAGCAGAAGCAAAATGCTTAGTCCATTGGCGCTAATGCTCAGCTGGCCCAGCTTATGCAGGGTCAAATCTTACCGCGCAGCGATTCTCACTGTTTTCCTTTTAGTTGGCTGTTATCACTAACTGTCTTAGGACCCATGATGACTTATATGCACTAAAAATGCTGTACTATAGATGTAAAAATAACAAAAAACACAGCAGATATCTGAACTGAGCGAGAACTATTATGAGATTGACTCATGAGCTTATGTTTGGCTAGAACGAGTCATGTGACTCGACTCATACAAGTTTAAGCAAGTATGCCAAGTGCTGAACAAACAACGAGTGCCGAGACCAATTTGTCTCAACAAAATGCTCCGAGGACCGAATTTGACTAGTTCCGAGTAGGTCTAGTGTAGAGTTACGACTGTTTATAACTCTCATGGTGTATGCAGGTATATGGAATCTGGAGAGATTAAGACTGGCACACACTTCTCAAGTGCTTATAAATCTTGACACTCTACCTATCCAAATCCCAGCCACAGTCTTAATCGTCTCAGACTATAACATCACACCCACTCAGACATGAAATCTATTCTCAGTGTAGCAGCATGCATTGCTGGGATTTGCATTAAGAAGCAGGCTTTTTAGTAGACACACCACTCCTGCCAGAGTTTTAACACCATTCTATAGTTTCATTCCAACTATTATGGCATGTAGAAAGGGTTTAAAAAATCTTGATGAGCAGTGAAAGTGAATAGTCACTTGTTTTATTCCAGCAGCAAATATAATTATGGCAAGCTGTTGTAGCTGGGTTTGAGCAAGCAATTTGCAGGGATAGACATATTAAACTGGTCAAGGAGAAGGGCTGACCTCTCTCTGAGATGAATTCTAATTACAAGAGTCTGCACTCTCAGGGAGAAAACAGACAGGTTCCCTAAGATTGAGTTGTATATCAGAAGTGTGAAATAACTTTTTAAAAGGCCAGATAATTGAACAACACGTGACAGACAACCAGTATAGGGGCGGGTTGGAAACGGTTATAAAGACACGCCATAAATCTGTAAGGATATCCTTTATAGATCAGTTTAAGC
The DNA here is from genome assembly GCA_025084515.1 of Ancistrus triradiatus. Lineage (NCBI taxonomy): Eukaryota > Metazoa > Chordata > Actinopteri > Siluriformes > Loricariidae > Ancistrus > Ancistrus triradiatus. The sequence continues at coordinate 157,374 of JAJAGP010001603.1, read as the reverse complement.
TTAAAGGATTATTAGCAGTCACTCTAATTAAGACAGAGCAGATTGAGTAATGATAGCTGAACGGTGCTGGTTGATTAAAATCTTAGTCACATCTTTGTCATCCATTAATAAATCACTCTAATGCCAGTACACAGGTTTGCTCAGGGTTACTACTGAGCAGTCAGAACCTCCAAAAGTTCTCTGTAATCACATCATAGCCACAGTTGCAAAACGTACAGCATAGCTAGATCGAAATCCTAGATTATATTCACAAAGCATGTAAAGTTAGCACTTTGAAAATCTTTGTTGGTTCTGTAGCAGATCTAATCTATCAAACAGTGTGGAATCAACCATGTTGTTCAAACAGATGGAACCGCAAAGACCTTGGAGGCTCGGAAGCAGAAGGCAGTCGAGATGGTGTCTGATGTCTCCCGGTCCTGCAGAATGAGGCCTTTGTCTTCAGTCAGAGCCAGATAATGTCCAGTGGTGAGATGGCACAGGCGGAAGGGTTGCCCCCAACGAATATGGCTGCCACACCAACTGCAAACACATAAGCTTGATACATATTTTCAGTTTTAAAACAGAACTTCTTGACTCTTAATTTTATGACTCTTAATTAACCTGTCAATGGCTGCTAGAGTTTGGTATCGTTTGCATTTTATCGATTCTGATTCCGATTCTGCTTATCAATTCCAGTTCTTATCAATTTCAATTTTCGATCTCAAAATGGTGAAAAAAGTGAGCCAAATGTTTTGGTGTAAAGAATATATTTATTATATTTCAACTTCAAAAGTAATCATTTTACAGTAAGCTTTTTTTCTTCAAATTTAAACCTATTATAAGTAAAAAGCTTAATGTAAAAGCTTAATGTAAAAGCTTAAAAAAACAAAAAAAAAACGTAAAAGTGATTACTTTCCTTTTGGATCACATGTTTATAAGTAGTAATTGACAGAGCTTTAGTGTTCCTAGATCATTGTTTGAGTACATTAAGTCACATTAAGCCCCTGATGACACCCCTGCTTGAAAGTTACATTTCAAAAAGGGTAGAGTGAGAGATACGCACCTAATCCGTAGAGGTTCCAACCTCCAAAGAGATCTGGCCTTGGCTCCAGCTTTGCCCGTCTCATAGTTGACTATTCTATAAATCAGAAAACAATCTCACATAATTAGCCTGGCTCAGTGGCTGTAGGCAACAATACACTCTCATATGACAGTAGTAAGCAAGACAGACCACTTCCAAATCTAAATGCAATAATCTTGAATCCGACTGTTTGAAGCTGTTACAGGCTTGGAGTGGCTCTGTGCTCTAACTGTGCTCTCGAGCAGTATAGCGTACAGATTTCTCTGCTATACTGGTATTTTCAAATAAGTGTGGGGTCGTGTGAGACAGCTATTGGCTTTATTACAGATATTAAGGCATATCAAAGAAACTCACTTCTTCAGGGACTAAAACTGACGAAGACAAACAAAATGACATTGCACTCTATCTCTGAAAGATTGGATTTTAAAATCACCCATTCTAGCCACTTCAGTGACAGACATCCAGACTTGATTAAATTTCAAAGAAACAGGCCAAAGCTGACAACCAAAATCTAATCCTGCTCATCGTACATCTCTAGCCTCTGAGCTAAAAATAGTCACTAGGTGGAAATCTGGATGTCCTAGCAGATGCTAACTGGCAAAAGATAAGGTCTTAAGGATCTTTTATGACCAGCCAGCCACAATCTCTCTCTCTCTATCTCTCTCTCTCTCTCACACACACACATATACCTCACTATCTTTGTCTGGACTGTTCACTGACTACTATCTTTTCATCATGATTACTGTGGGTAGTTAATGCTACATCTACATCTCCAACTAACACTAACCTTCACCTCAATAACCTCTTCAGATTATTTTTAAGTTGCAGATAAAGAAGTGAAAATCTGCAAGGTGATCCTCATAAGTCAAAATATCAGGTTCCCTATCAATGTAATGACATTTGGTCCTTACAAGTACGGATAGGACATCACACACACACACACACACACACACACACACAAATGAGCGCACACAGCTGTGTGTCTATTGATTGTCAGACAGCCACTGCTCTATTCTCCTCTTTTTCTTTCATCAGTGCACAATAGTACCTGAGGGGATGAATGGGATGCCCTTTGTAGAAAAGCATGCACTGAACCTTTTTCACTACATTTGCTATAGAATTAAATATGTTTTTTACATTTTGCTTTTAAGTTCAAGGAATCTGAGACATTATACAGTATTTTAGTAGTAATAGTGTTAAAGGGAATATGGGTTAATCAAGAAAAGAGGAAAAAGGTTTAGGTTGACTAGTCAAGAAAAGAGGTTGTTTCTGCATATTTAAAACATTCCTACTTTCAAACACCTCAGAGTAATATGTCGCAGGAGATTTTCTGATTGGCCCTGGAACCTGTTTATGTGGATTGGACAGGGTTTCTTCTTCTCTCAAACATGGACAGGGTCTCGTTCTTCACTTGTAATACTGCCTGCATTCAGTTGGTGGTTTGGATAACACGTGAGGGTGTTAAAATATCTCACGTTACAGCTGAAATTTATATTTAAAAGTTGGACTTCACCTGGTTGTTAATTTCGGATCTTGTTCTTCCCCATAAATGTCTTCATATGGCCATATGCATAGTCTAAAATTTGACAATCCCTGGTCAAATTAAATGTTATCTTTTCTAATTAAAAAGGAGATGGAACTAAACTTCTGCAGGTAAATATCTTATATAGTTTGGGTCAAAAATTGGAGAGCACTCCTGAAAATGCTTCTATTTTGCATTTTTCCTGAACTTAGTACAATGTTTTTCATTACAAATCGTATACTCATCATGACAATGTGAGTGGGAAAAAACCCCATACATTTCTGAATTAATTGGTATCTGGTATGTTCTCTTTTGCTGTAATGAAAATTTGTATGATCTATGAAATATGATGATCTATGGCATCCTAGCATTTCACAGTATTCCACATCTTGAGATGTTACTGAATGCTTGACTTTCTCTATCTTCAAGTGGCCCCATAAATCCTTTAAGAGCTTTAGCTCATGTGACTGGAGCAAAGTCCATCACCATCAGTACTCCTTCCGCTTCTTTGGTCTTCAAGTACTGTTGTGGTGTGTTTTGGGTCATTACCCAACCGCAGTATGAATCCTTCTCCACAAAAGTGTAAGTAATTTCACTAGTGGGCTTACACGACTTTTTTAAATGTCTTTGTATATTTCAATTTAACACAATTAGGTTCTCAGGTCTTACAGAAACAATGAACACTTTCTTATCAGCTTGATCCTGAACAGGGTTGCGGGAGAGCCGCCAGGCATAGGGCGCAAGGCAGGAACAACCCTAGACAGTGCCAATCCATTATAGGGCACACACACTCACACACTAGGGACACTTTAGAGATACCAATTAATTGGACTGTGGGAGGAAACCAAAGAACCCAGAGTAAACCCACGTGGACACAGGGAGGATATGCAGACTCCACACAGAAAGGACCTCCACCTGGCGATTGAACCCAGAACCTTCTCGCTGTGAGGCAACAGTGCTAGCCACCAATGGCCTTGAAATGTGCTCAAACTTGCACACACCAAATTGTGTTTTGGTTTAGTCAGTGTTTTAAAATTTCCCATTAAAATGCCATATATATATGTTTCTTCCCTTAAGGTTAAGTTATTTTCATTAAGAAAATGAAACATGCAATATGACTAGAGCTTACCTACAGATTTTACTTATATCTGTTCTGTACTTTGGTGCTCTCTAAGTGTCATGTTAAAAGCAGCTCTATTCCTACAATCTGATGAATCATAAAAATAATTCTACCATAATGAATAAAAATGGATCACGTTTAATATGCCTAGATCATAAAGCGTTTTTAACTCTTCCATTGTCTCTGGTACTATTAATCAAGCACATGGTATCTTCAAATTGAATTACTTTACTAAGCCATACAGTAACACTGACAGCATGTACAGTACAGGATGTCATCTACAAGAACTGACATTTTTTAACAACAATCTTGGGGATTATGATTGGAAGAGGCTGCAGCCTGCCACACAGTGACTACACACTTGTGCAAATGATTCATCAAGGCTGTCTAACATCTGTGATTCCTCAGAGCTCTCACACTTCACTGAAAAACAAAGAGCTTAGAGAGGACAGGACAATTTGTTATATTCATTAGCATCCTCATTTGCTGACTAATGTTGTTCATTATGTGTAGGAACATTTGATTCTTTTGATGATGCAGCAGAAGTGCTGTACATGTAATTAACTTTATTATTTGTTGTCTTTATTTGCTGGAAAGAACTATACTCTACTGTAACTATACTCCTTGACAAAAGAAATAAAGCAACCAGATAGAAATGTTGCAATTCTACAAATTGCAGAATCAGTTTTGTCGCAGGTATGTAATGATTACAGGTGTGGTCTGATTATACACTGGGTCTTGCCCCAAGAGCTTCCCCCGCTGTCTATAAAAAGGCTCTCAGGGGCTATTTTTGGGTAGTATACCTCTTGGTGAGAGATCGTTGACTGCTAGACATGCCTCTATGATGCACTCTATGATGCACTCATTCTGCCCAGTTGACAGACTGAGAGGGCACGCGTCATTGGACTGAGAGAAGCAAGGATGGACGTTTCAGTGAATTGCCTGCCATCTTGGCCGCTCTGACCTCGAGCAGTTGTTCGGTGAGAGCACGCACACATGGCAAACAGGCTCTGGACGGCCTGGACAGATCACCAGTAGAGAGGATTGTTTGATCCACCAACCAACACAAGCAGGTCCCACAGTTTGCGTAATTGTCCACCATCCTGTCACAGGTGGCATCTTCACTACACACCCCTGTCTCTGCTCAGAAAATTTCCAGGCACTTAAACCTGGACTGCTATAGAACGGGACCATATCATCTTTAGGAATGAATCCAGGTTCTGTTTGGGGTCCAACGATGGTCGTGTTCAAGTATGGAGACCTCACGTTGAGTGCTTCAATTCTGCCTCAACTGCCCCAACTGCTGATGTGACAATCTCAGGAGCCATCGCATACGACAGTCACCCCTAGTAGTGATACGAGGAACATTAACAGCTCAGCAATATGTGCAGGACATCCTGAGGCTATGTTTTGCCCTCATGGCAGGGCTTCAAATTAGCATTTTTCAGCAAGATTATGCTCACCCACACACAGCAAGGATTTCCCACTAATGCCTCCACTATTGCAACACTTTCTTGTCCTGCCCGGTCACCAGATTTATCGGCAACTGAGCATTTCTGGGACCAGTTGGGACGCCGACTTCAGCAAACTATGAGTGTGGAAGATCTACAGGTCCAGCTGTGGGCAAATGTGTCACGGGTGCATGTCTACTATTTCTCACGAAGAGATACACTACCCGAAAGTAGCCTCTGAGAGTCTTTCTATAGGGAACACTTGTGGCAAGACCCAGTGTTTAATCAGACCACACCTGTAAACATTTACATATCTGCCTGAGACAAAACTGCATGCAGAGTTTTGCAGCAATCTAACATTTCTATCTGGGTGCTGTATTTTTTGTGTCAATTAGTGTATTATCTGTTTCCTTAACCTCCTGAGACCTCGCGTCCCCACATGAGAACATGATGTTTTGGGTTTGCTACACCTCATACTTCATTCTGCCTAACTCAGTCCTCATTTGTAGACACTCTTGAGCATTTCATAAAAACTACATTACCTCCTGTTCAAAGACTGTGCTCAGTTTTTATACATAAAAAAAAAAAAAAAAGCTCCGAGGAGGGTAAGGAGGTCTCAAGAGGATAAAGAGCAAAAAAGGAATCATGGCACATGGTCTTTTACATATACAATCTCTTCCACTGGACAGTTCAACCCCTTACCTCTGCTGCTCCTCACTCTGATCTGAGCCTGGAATTGTCAGAACCTCATCATGGCCATGAAACAAGCGCATCACATGACCACCAAGGAGGTACCCTAAGGGACGAAAGAGGGAACCAGATGTCAATAAATTAGAGGTAATTGTGTTTATAGTCCATTCCAGTCCATTTGCCAAACTATATTTATTCATTATGATTTTAACCAATACTTAAGACCAGTACTGCACCTTCCTCCACGCTACTGCCTGAACACGTGGGGTGGACATTCCACAAGGTCTGCATGAATGACGCATCCACCTGGATGTTGCCATTAGAGATGGACAGATGCTGAAAAGAATGAAGGAGTGGAAAATTTGACGTTAAAAGACATTGATTTCATGATTGATTTTTTTAACCATGAAGAATTGTTTTTAACCAGGAAGGCATGGCGTTAGGCAAAAACCCGATATAATAATTTTCAGAACCTTCAGTCTACGCAATACCTACTGTAAGCCATTTTACTACTTCAACAAGCCAGTCATTAACGTTATGATGCTACAAAAATCATGCATAAATAATAAACTCATATTAGCCTTCAATTTATATGCAGTCATTACAATGTTATTCAGCCTACATCTTAAAATACAGTGCTTCTATTTAGCATTTTTTCTCACATTTGATACATTTTCCATTATGATTACAAAAAATCAGGTCTCAAAGGATAAGTAGCAGACTCTAAACCACTTCACAGGAAGATAAACAAGGAAAAACAAACATTTCACAGTAGATGACTGGAAGAAACGTTCTATTTACTGATGAATTTAAGTTTCAGATTTATGGCTGTAACAGAGGGGTTTATGTAAGGACAGTACCACAGCATATCAAACCAACAGCAAAGCATGATGGTGAGAATATTCAAGTTTGGGGGATACTTGCCTACTTCACAAAAACTCCTACCCATGTGTCCATTCTTCAGAGACATGTTATACAATCTTATTTAAGGTTTTGTGGAGAAGGATTCTTACTGTAGTTGGATAATGACCCAACACACCTCAAAGCTTTACAACAAGAGATGTTCTCAATAATGTGAAATCATGCTGGAACTTGTGGAGTGAATGCCAGCTTGAACATGATCTTTAGCAAACTGAAGATGAGCAGCAATGTTCTTTTTGGAGAGCAGTGGCTTTCTCCTTGCAACCCTCCATGCACACCATTGTTGTTCAGTGTTCTTCTGATGGTGGACTCATGAACATTAATATTAGCCAATGCGAGAGAGCCCTTCAGTGACCTCGCCAACTATTACATGCCTTGGTCTTGGAGTGATCTTTGTTGGTCGACCACTCCTGGGGAGGGTCACAATGGTGTGGAATTTCCTCCATTTGTACACAATCAGTCTGACTGTGGATTGGTGGAGTCCAAAGTCCAAAGTCCTTTTCCAGCCTGATGAGCATCAACAACTCTTTTTCTGAGGGCCTCAGAAGTCTCCTTTGCTCGTGCCATGATACACTTCCACAAACATGTTGTGAAGAGCAGACTTTGATAGATCCCTGTTCTTTAAATAAAACAAGTTGCCCACTCACACCTGATTATCATCCCATTGATTGAAAACACCTGACTCTAATTTCATCTTGAAATTAACTGCTAATCCTAGAGGTTCACATACTTTTGCCACTCACTAATATGTAATATTTGATAATTTTCCTTAATAAATAAATTATTCTATCTATCTATCTATCTATCTATCTATCTATCTATCTATTAATCTATCTACTGTATCTATCTATAGTGTGTGTGTGTGTGTGTGTGTGTGTGTGTGTGTGTGTGTGTGTACTAAATTAATAATAATAATAATAATAATAATAATAATAATAATAATAATAATAATACATTACATTTGTATAGTGCCTTTCACAACAACCAAGATCGCTTCACATTGACAGTACAACTATAAAGATGCAGTAGAAGATGAATGAAAGTGCTGAGAGAAAAGATAAGTTTTCAAATGAGTTTTAAACTGAGAGAGAGGTAGTAGAGCATAGATAAAGAGGGAGTGAGTTCCAGAGCATGGGGGCAGACACACTAAAAGCTCTGCCTCCCATCTAAACCTGCGGGTGACCAATAAACTGGAATTGGATGACTGTAAGGAGCGGGGGGGAGTGTAGTAATCAAGCAGATCAGACAAATAGGCAGGACTCAAGCCATGAAGTGATTTAAATGTAAGTAATAGTATTTTGTATTGGAGGCGTAGATGGATGGGCAACCAGTGAAGTCGCTCAAGAACAGGAGTGGATGTTAAAATTGTAGCAGCAGCGTTTTGAATAAGCTGTAAATTGCTATTTGTTGATATCTATATCTATATATCTATATATATATATATATATATATATATATATCTGTATATATATATATATATATATATATATATATTATATATATATATATATATATATATATATACAATTTGTAATATTCTGTTAATATGAAGTTAGTAATGTTTAAGTCTGTTTAAGTCAATAATAATGTCTTAAGTCTCTCCCACATGGTGAGGTAAATGGTTTACTAATTCAGTATCGGTATCAGATCCATACTGGGTATCGACCGATATGCAAAGTTTATGTATCGGTATAGGAACTGAACAAGTCAGATTGGTGCAGCCCTATTTCAAATTATAACATTGTTGTTGTTTTTTAACACATGATTAATTTAAAAGATTTACAAATCAGTGACCAACCCATACACCATCACTTTGATTAAATGACAGTGGGTGTTTTTAATCAGTCATGGTGCAGCTAAAGTAAGCTATTTTTAATGTTATCAGTTACCATATATTTTATACAGTTTACTAAACTCTGTTTTGTCTATATTAGAAAACATATCCCAGATGTCCTGCACCAGTTCACTAAAATCCTGTTCCTGTGAAGAACCACTCTTCATAAATAATGAGCAGATACAGGTTGTCTTTTTATTAACCTGAACCCTAGCATAAACTGAGCCCTGGCTGTATGTCCAAGTGCAGGCATGGTGAGGAGGCATCTGGAAGCCTTAGGGATAAAGCTGCTAACGTCTGAATAGATTACATAATGGTGTGTCGGGGAAATGAAGCATTTCATGCGTGTTCCAGGGAGAGCTTTTGCATAAGAGAATGAAATGAGCAAGAGAATGAAATGTAATAGCAGGCTACAGTGCAATTGTGCATACTGACAATACACAGACATAATTTCAAGGTGCAGACAGAATTTTTAACTGGAAGCAAAACTCAGAAAAAACCAACATCAACATCAAAAAAACTTTCAATCTTCAGCGAGCACGCTTTAAAAGGCCTACATCATGTCACAAGCAAATAAATAAATAAACAAAAATTTAAAAAGTCGTAATTGAAAAATCCTAATTTAATGAAATTTATTTCATTAAATGAGTTTGTTGTACTATTAACAGTTTACCTATTAAATTTAACATTGCCAGTCATCAAGATGACACTGTACTTGTAATAAAAAAAAGTATAATTAAAGCTGTAAATAATTATCTCTCCTTTTATGCCATAGAGTATATAATCAGCAGCTTACTGAACCCTAAGATTCCCCAAAGAAGCTACTTATATTTAAAGTCATATTTAATAATTGCTTAATAAACGTTTTATAATATCTGAGGTACAAAATGTTTACTTACAAGGTAGCGTTCAGATGACACACTGACAAGGATGAGGTCATCACCAATACGAACTTTTTCCCCCTCTGATCTCTGCTTAGACGCAGGGTGGATGGTCCACCAACAAGCTTCACCTGCATGCACAGTATGGCAGTACTATACAACTACTCAATTCATTTACTGAACACAGTCACTCTGCGAATTCCGAAAAACTGTCTCATGTCTTGTAAAAGAACATTAAACCCAGACCTGGAAGTATAATGAGTGCTGCTTAAATATATAAACAGATATCCATTAAAACAATTTGCATTAAGCAGTAAGTGTGTAGCACTCAGGTGGCATAGCAGTCTAACGGGGACTGGGGTTCGAGTCATGACTATGCCCAAACGTTTGATCAGGTGTTACGTGCAGGAAAGATTGACTAAGTTTGAGGGAGAGAAGGCTAATTGAGGGATCATGCCCCTGTGTTGCAGTAGTGATCACTGCTGGCCCTGAAATGGACTGGCATCCCATCCAGGGCATGCTTTTGCCTGCACCCTGTGATCTCCTGGACAGGCACTAGAACCCAACCCTGACCAGAAAGGGTGAAAACATATTAAAGAAAAAGAAAAACAATAAACCATTTTTGAATGGCCATTTTAACTCACATATTTGCTTACTATATATACATTTGTGTTATTTTTGTACCAAATAAAATGTTAAAATAAGATGTCTGTCCCTTTTGTTTCAAATCCATGTATCACAAAACAGAAACATGACCAAAAAGTCAAGTCAAGTCAGCTATATAGCGCTTTATACAATGGAGCATTGTCTCAAAGCAACAACTTTAGATTATCTCCTAATAACTACGTCCAATCCCAAATTGAGCAAGCCTAGGGCGACAGTGGCAAGGAAAAACTCCCTAAGTGTTATGAGGAAGAAACCTTGGGAGGACCAAGACTCAAAAAGGGACCCAACCTCCTTGGGCAGCATAGATGATAAATCTAAAAATGAAACTAATTGGTCTGAACTAATAAGTCATGAAGTCATAGTTCAAGTAAAATGTCAAAAAACAGTTCCACATATTTTTACCACCACAGACGGACATGTTTATTTTGAAATAAATTACAGTTAAAATTAATTTTAATATTTAATACTAAAAACCTCTTTTTTGCTTGAATAAAAGAGAAAATAACAGGATTATTTCTTAAATACTTGCCTGTCGAGTCCTCCTGGAGACCCACATCAAATGACAACTTATCAGTCAGAGACCTAGATGTCTTTAAGCACGTCAGGTACTGCACAAAACAATGAGGAGGTTTTTTTAATATAGCACCCTAAAACAGTGATGGAAATAGACCAAGATTTATGGTTAGTCCCCACCATTCCACTGAAGGAGTGTCGCAGGAGGATAGCATGTCCATACAGTAGAGTTCTGTGTCCACCACCATGGGCTGCCTGTAAGGATGACATTATTAAAGAGTTAGACATCAGTGTGAGAGGAACTCCACAAGAGTGTTTCCAGTCCTGCAACTCCACGTACCACATCTGACATGAATCAGAGTTGTGTCAGGGTGTGTTAGAAAAAACATATAGCGCATTGATTTATTAGGTGAAGAAGCAACGGATGCGAGAGGTAACACATATCTGCACATAAGAGGTTGACACCCATTATGTGCAGTGAGCAGGCAACATTCGCATTGATGCTCTTAAACAGAAAGTGGTAAACAATGAAAGACGCTGGTTACAAACAAAGCAAATACCTTTGTTTGAACTCTGCATTCCTGAAACATCATACAAAGGTGTAATTATTCAGGCTCTCATCTGGATGCATTTAAAGAAGCATGCATACCACTGCCATTCAGATAACCATCGCTGAACTGACAGAATCTCTCTCACAGTAAAGAGGGGGCTCAACCTGTTGTCTGAATCTGTACTTGTTCCTATACATCAAGAATTACTCACCTTTCTAATGAGCCTCTGTGGAAGGCATTAAAATAACAGACAAAAAATATTATACTGAGCTTCTATCTCAAACGTGAGATCCACCAGAATATTGATGCTTGTACTTAATTAACCAAACAATTTAACAAATCGCTTGAGCACTAGTATTGTAGTTATAGAGTAAACACTCTCCGCTTTAACCCCTAAAGTATGTTGGTCAGATTTGAAACCGCTCTGTTTTTATTTTAATTTTCCTCAAAGGGTAAATGGCTGGTCACCTCTCACCTCAAATATGGGACAAGTATACCTGCATAGTACAGGTGCTCCCCGATATATGATGGTGATACGTTCAGACAGATCCAACGTAAGTTGAATATATGGGTAAACTGAAGAGTTTAATATACACTGTATATATCATAACATAGTCTACCTTAAACATGCTTAAAACACTTATTTTAATCTAATTTAATAATAGTAATTTATTAAATAATTAATTGAAAGTAAAAACAAAAACAAAATGGTTAGTCCATTGGGGCTGCTACTCAGCTCAGTCACTTGGCAGCTGCCCGGATGCCCAGCATGTGCAGGAGAGTCTCATACTGCATTGCTTGAAGAGGGAAAAGTCGAACGTCAACATTGTATTATTGGATTCCCATTGTAAAGTTGAAAAATCGTAAACTGGACCATCATAAAATGGGAACTACCTGTATAGGTTTGTATACACCAGTGAGCCAAAAGATCGGACTGGGTAGGTGGCCCATGTTGAATTGACGCAGAACACTGACCAGAGCATTACACTCCCTCCAGGGGCTTGTCTTCTTCCTACACTGCATTTCAGAGCCATAACATCCCTAATAGCCATATACCCAGTAACCAACGTTTTATTGCTCCAAACTTTGCCACTACAATGGCACCAGCTCTGACACTCGCACAGCCCCACGCAGCCCCATACTCAGCAGCATGTGATTCAGGAAATTTGTATGCAGTATTAAAAACTGGAAATAAAATCAGAAAAAAACAGCTGCTATAGGCTACAGTGGCAAGTATGTATTGCGACCTCGCCTTACACGTGAGCAATAGCAGCATCTGGCAGCTTCATCGGGTTGCCAAGTTGCCATTTCTACAGACCGAAGAAGCTTGATCAGGAATAGCCTTTTTGGAAGAGTAGCAGCCAATAAACCAGTACTATCTCCTCTTACCAGCTTTAAATATTTCTGTGAGTTGTGCAACATTTGCCCTTCTGTCAGTTCATACCAGATGTGATAGTCTTTGTCGCCCTCGGTATTACTGAGCCTTGGACACCCAACACCCTGTGGTAGTAATTCCCCACACTAACCAGAGGTACTCTACAAGCCTTGCCATTTCAGAGATGCTTTGACAAAGTTGTCTGGTCATATTACTTTTTAGGGACTGTGGTAGCCTAGTGGTTAAGATACTGGACTATGGACCACAAGGTCCAGGGTTCAATTAACACCTCTGCCAAGCTGCCATTGTTGGGTCCTTGAACAAGATCCATAACCCACAATTGCTTGGAATGCAACAGTTATAATTGCTAAGCTTGTATCAGTTGTAAGTCGCTCTGTATAAGGGCCTCTGCTAAATGCCTAGATGTAGATGATATCCTAATTAATGTTAGTCAGGTCTTTATGACTAGATATTTCTGTGGTGACCAACATGTCAACTACAGGAGCTGACTGATGGCTTACCATCTAATATATTCCAGACCTTGTCAGCTATAGCATATCTTAAAGTGGTTTATTGGCTGCTACTCTTCCATAAAAACTATTCCTGATCAAGCTTCTTCGGTCTGTAGAAATGTCAACTTGGCAACCCGATGAAGCTGCCAGATGCTGCTATTGCTCACGTGTAAGGCGAGGTCGCAATAAATACTTGCCACTGTGGCCTACAGCAGCTGTTTTTTTCTGATTTTATTTCCAGTTTTTTAATACTGCATACAAATTTCCTGTATTTTCTGGTTGTATTCTAACAGATATACTGAGAACTAATTAAATATGGTCATTATACCATTTCTAAAAAACTGGCATATATAATCTAATGGTGGCCCCAAGTCTTTTGCAAAGAACTGTATGTATATGTGCATTAAACATCACAGCCATCAGCTGCATCTTAACAGCAAAGCTCCCAAATTAAAAAAAGGATTAAAGATTATCAGCTAAATAACCTTTATTGCCCCCAGATGACATCTAAAGGTAACGTCTTGCAATTACCATCCATTTGTCTGCCCCTACAGGGTTCTTTATTGACACTGCATGGCCTAAAAAGCAGGCTGGCATAGAAGCTGGTACAGGGAAATACATCTGCCATTGTGGAGTGGTCAGAGGTCGACAGCTTTAAACACCATTTTAACCTTTTTTATGACCAAAAGAACATCATGCAGAGCAGTTGACATTCAACTAACCTTTCAAAAAAAGTTCTGGGGTGTATACTGGCATTTAGCTGGAGGAATGGCTTACATGTTCACAGTGTTCAAAAGAATATATTCAGTCTATACAGAAATACACTGTAGACTTTTGGATAAAGAGAAAAAGACCTAAATGCTGTGCTTATTTTCACTGCTAGTTTGCCCTAGTTCTACATTGCAGATAAGGATCTGGTAATACTGATGCTCACCTAAATTAAAGTGATGAGCCATATGGCTTGAATTAAGATAAGTGTACAGTAAGGTAGACCATATTTTAATGATTTGACATGCAATTCATGTCTCAACCTCAGAGGACGAATAGCTGCTGATTTGGCCAACTGGCACCCCAAGTTGGACAGCTGCCGCCACTACTCCTTAATATATCTGTTAAAGCAAAGGCTTTAAAATTTAATGGGCAATGTGAAGTATAATGCGTCCTCTAATAAAATCGCCATTGATTGTTAGGGAACCTCTAGCCATTCATGCATTCTGCTTTATGTCGCTTGTCTTAATTCACCAAGATTTAAAATCACAGTTCATTCACCAAGTTCCATCCATCTTACAGACATGTCAAGTCATCATCAAAATGTTTACAAGCAATGTCTATACAAACCCATAATATATTATAGAAATACAGTAATAGGCCATCTGACTATGGGTATTTTCACCAGAAACCTGCATGCAAACGATCAGAGATACCGCTGTAATCAAAAGTATAATGATACCATCTACCCAGCATCCAATGCCTAAACTGTTATAGCGTTACATATCACTCCTTCCAGGAAATACACTGTGGTTCTTCAGTTTCTGATTGATTTATTATTCATTAGCACTTATTACCCTTCACAGTCATCAAATCCACCATTGATCAAATGCATGACAATGTAACTACGGAACATGTACACACTGTAGAACCAAAATGTAAACACACACTATGGAATATAAACATAAATAAGCATATCTCACTGGCTGCGCACAACTAATAAGGAATTAATCTACTTGAAGAGACACTAATTTTCAACATGCAATGCAGTATCACCTTTTAAACACTTTAAACCTTTAAGTAAGTAAATCCAGTGCGAAGCTACTAATATGAAGTCACGGCGGTCAAATGACCGGCTCTGGGCACTTCTAGGTATAGATAGGGATGGCACAGCGCTTGTAGCGTTAAGCTGAGTTCAAACTTTTCCGGAAACACACACTATAATGTTGCAAAGTAAATCACTATTCATAAAAATACATTTAATTAAATAAATGCAAACAAAACATCAATGTGTGACACAAATAATATCTATGGCAGTTAAACCTTTTCTTATTTTGACCAGCTGTTTATGGCTCAGAATACCTCCGAAGTTAAAAGATATATTTTTATTATATTATTTTAAATCTACTTTTTATATTAAAATATTATTATATTTGTTTATCATAACTTGTTAGAATTGCTAAGACCTCAGTTGTTAAAGCAAACGGATGTTGATCGGATGGTTGTTAAACAATGTTTACCTGTACATGTATGTGCTTTGTGTTCCGTTTTAACCTGTCTCCACCACATCGTGTTACTGCATTACTCTCTGTTGTGTTTATATTTTAAATTATTAAGACTATTTACAACAACTTACAACAAACTATTTACAGTCACCCAAAAGAGAGGTGAAATAGGGAGCTTCTGAAAAATGGATAATTAGTAGCATCTCCCACTGAAGATATTCGCTCTGTTCTAGACCCATAACACTTTTATTTTTTAAAACAAACACTCAATGTTATATCCATTGCGGTCACTGCAATTAAAACACTTTTTATTGTAAGTGGAATATAACTGTGTAGTGTAAGGTTTAGTTATTACAACACAGGGAAACACCATGGTGAGACATGCAGATGTGAAATACTCACTTCATTATTTTCCCCGGTTTTGGCCAGCATCTCCTGCAGTGCCCGCACAGAAAGTGATTGCTCCAGCACAAAGTTACAGATGCAGAGGTCCGGAGGGACATACTTAGAAAAAAGAGGGAGAGAGAGAGATTAAGGAACAAGACAACATGGATAAATGCTCTTTACTCTTGCCTGGTTCAATTCAACAAGTCTATCCTACACTGCCACCTGCTACCCTCATCTCCATACCACTAGACATTCTCTACTGCTTACACTATCGAGAGAATAAAATATAAATACAGAATACATCAAAGATCACCAGATATATAGTCACTGACAAAAAAAATAATAATAACGCACCCAGACAGAAATGTTGGATTGCTGCAAAACTCAGCATGCAGTGAAGTAAATGATTACAGGTGTGGTCTGAGGCAACCATATGCCAATTTTGGGTAGTGTACCTCTTGGTGAGAAATTGTTGACTGCTAGACATGCCTCTACGACACATTTGATGCCATTTTGCCCAGTTAACAGACAATCACTGGGCACATCAATGGACTGAGAGAAGCAGGACGGTGGGTTCGATCTGTCCGCCATCTAGGCTGTTCTGACCAAGTTGTTAAGAAGTGTTGGGAGCAGGGGTTCAGTAAGGGCACACACAAATGGCATACAGGCTCCGGACAGCCCAGACAGACCACCAGTAGAGCTCCCACTGCTTCGTTTTCCACCATCCAGACACAGGTGGCACCATCACTACCCTCCCTTGTCTCTGCCCGGACCATTTCCAGGCACTCAGCAGAAGGAAAGTTGTTGAGTCAGCCACCGTCGCCTTTGTTTGCAGTGGTGTCTTGAACGCGAAACATGGACTGCTACAGACTGAAACCGTATTGTCTTTAACTACTAATCCAGGTTCTGTTTGGGATCCAACAATGGTAGGGTTTGAGTATGGAGGCTTCACGGTGAGCACATCAATCCTGCCTTTGTTGTGGAGCAACACACTGCCTCAGCTGCTGTTGTGATGATCTGGGGAGCCATCGCATACAACAGTCGGTCACCCCTAGTAGTGATACAAGGGACACTAATTTATCGCCCATCAAGCATTTATGGGACCATCTGGGAGGACAGCTTCGGCAACCTATGAGTTTGCAGGACCTACAAGCCCAGCTGCAACATCTGTAGGCAAATTTGCCACAGGATACCATATGGAACCTGTATGCCTCCATGACCAACTGTATCTCATCTTGTATCCAGGCTAGAGCCAGCCAGACAGGGTACTAGAGCCACATTTCAGTTGTACAGTTTTCACCAATAAACGTATCCTTTCAGTCTAATATTATAATCGCTTACATATATCATCATCACATTCACACATATAACGTTTCATTCGATCTCTACAACTTGGTGAGTTATTTTATATTCTAAAGGCTATGCTGCAAAAATACAAAGTTACAACCTCTCAGCACTGAGCCAGAGTAGACACAGGGTATGGAACTGAAACCTTGGATCTTCTTGTGGATCTGCCAGTGCCATGATGTCTCCTGAACGGTGTTGTGACATGAGATGTTTTTAGAGCCCTTGAATTCATGACCTTGTCTGTTCCAGTAAAACATTCATCAAATTAGCACACTCAGTGTCTTCCATGGTGCAAACAACATTATTAATTGTGTGTAGAGTAGCAATAAGTAGAGTCATTATAAAATTCATGTCTTGATAATAAACAAATGCAAGTGCTTCATACTAATGGGTGCAAAATGGGTCTTCTATAATTTATGAAATGTTTCACAGCACCTCTGCTCATAACTATTTTATGTGCCTTTCAATATGCTTAGCTTCATATGACGAGACAAAATATGCTTCATCAGCAAAACCTTCATAGAGACAATCAATCAGAAGCTTACATGAGCTTACCTGAGTGATATTTTAATTAGTAACCCAATCTACGGGAGCTGCAGCTGTCTGCCTAATGTGTTTTATATATTTAACAACGGAGGAAGCAGTACTGATGTCGTTGGCCATTTAGTTATATTATTATACATAAAAATGAATCTGTGTTAAAAAAAATTGTTGACCCAAATGCACATCGGTCTCAGTCAGGAGGTGTCAAAATGTGTACAGAAAATAAGCAGAGGTGAAGTGCTGATATGAGATTTGGAATAAGAGCCAAAGTGGCCACCACAGTAGGCTGACAGTTTGAGGTAAAGCCTGAACCTGCAAAAAGATAAATGGAATGCAAGGAGAAGTGTCCTCTTTATTTAGAAAACAACCAAGAACTTGGGTAAACTGGCTCATGTCCTTTGCACATGTTATTGTTAAAATCTTTACCCGTCCTGCACAAACCTCAGAATGTGGCATTGAATTATTCCTTATGGAGCTATTTTTATCAGGCCTATTTTTGTAATTGCATTTCAACAGCTCATATACAGTGTAGATACAGTGGTTCTTGAAAGTTTGGGAACCCTTTAGAATTTTCTTTTTTTCTGCATAAATATGACCTAAAACATCATCAGATTTTCACACAAGTCCTAAAAGTAGATATTTATATTTATTGAGGAAACTGATCCAATATTACATATTAGTGAATGGCAAAAGTATGTGAACCTTTGCTTTCAATATCTGGTGTGACCCCCCCTTGTGAGCTATAGCATATCTTAAAGTGGTTTATTGGCTGCTACTCTTCCATAAAAACTATTCCTGATCAAGCTTCTTCGGTCTGTAGAAATGTCAACTTGGCAACCCCCCCAAAACCTGATTGTCATCCCATTGATTGAAAACACCTGACTCTAATTTCACCTTCAAATTAACTGCTAATCCTAGAGGTTCACATACTTTTGCCACTCACTAATATGTAATATTGCATAATTTTCCTCAATAAATCAATGACCAAGTATAATATTTTTGTCTCATTTGTTTAACTGGGTTCTCTTGATCTGTTTTTGGACTTGTGTGAAAATCTGATGATGTTTTAGGTCATATTTATGCAGAAATATAGAAAATTCTAAAGAGTTCACAAACTTTCAAGCATGCCAGAGCTTTCGAGGTAATTGTCACCACTTGACTTGATATACCTTATTTACCCTGAATATCAGTTTATTAGACAGCTCGTAATACTTTACCTGTCTGTCAGCCTCCTGGTTAGATACAGTTACCATAGTTACACATTATTTTCTTTCTTTTTTTAGTTTTATTGACTCCTAAATCAGCAAGCAAAAGTGTGTGTTTGTTTGTGTGTGTGTGTGGGTTGTGTCACTGTTGCAGTACTTCAGGATGATCCCTTGACTGGCCACCTCTGCCTCAGAGACAGTCACTAGTGTCCACATGAGATGCCAAACCAGGCTAGTGTATTAGACTCCTGTGCCATCCCAACGCCACCTTATTTCCAACTTCACCACAATTACTACGTTACTCATTACTACGTAATGCCTAAGAGCCACACTGTGAAGAACATTATTCCTTGTCTGTATCCAGACGCTACTGCATGTGTGTAAGTACAGTGCTCGTGGGAAATAAGCACATCCTCTGCTCCACACCACATTCCACTCACTCCCTTCTAATCTGAAGCCATTCATAATAATCCAGTCTGTTATAACATGGCCCCACATGGCACAAAACGAATTTATATTATTCCCTAGAGAAAGCACAATATTCACAGGCATTCATACAACACAATCAGTTGCTTAGACACATTACAGAGGAGATTTCTTCAGATAAGAGATGCTTCCAAATGCAATGCCACAGAATTTAGAGCTACCTTTCCTGTGTTTTGGCTCTCTTGCCTATTGGCTGTGTCTAAAGACGGTTGGGGATCATCCCTGGCACTGCAGCAGTGACCCCTGCTGGGCTTATGATGGGCTGGCGTCCCTCCTAGGCGCGAAAGCTCCTGTGGCCCTGATCAGTAAATGCAGTAAATATATAAAAGTGCAGTGGAACTAGAGTATAATTTCAGTCCCTATGAAGAGACACACACAGCCACTTGCATGTCTTGCATTTGTAACATCTATAACTCTGTTTCCACTTTTGTCTTTTCATGCGTCTTGTCACTTAACCATCAACTGCATTTCCAGTCAACAAGATTGAAATCCAATTGCTGTGCCCCCCGTAATATGTTAATCAGCTCATATCTGTTGGACTGTTGCATTTAAGGTACTGGACTGTAGACCAGAAGGTACAGGGTTCAAATCCCACCACTGCCAAGCTGCCATTGTTGGATCCTTGAACTAGGGTTGGACCCACATCTGCTTCAATTGTAAGGCTCTATCAGTTGTAAGTTGCTCTGGCTGGTATAATAATGGCAAGTAAATGACTAAATGTAAATAAAAATAACACTGGACCCATCCAGTTTTGTTACTTGAAAAAGCTGGTCCCTGTATCAAACATTGCGATTAAAAATGAATTGAATAAAAATGTATTTCAACTTATTTAATCTAGGCAGAAAGCACCAACTTCAAGAGTTCATGTTTAGAAGCAGATGTCTGTTAAACTTATACAGCAGAGTTGCTGACTGCTGTCTTAAGTGCACAGAACAATTTGGGTATGAGACAGCAAACTGGTGGAAGCCAATCGAATAACAATCAGATATCAAAGAGTCTTGCATTTACACATGCATTTTAATGTGGCTTAGTCCTATCTGGATACAATCTGAAATGACATGACCTAGCAAAATGAGCTAATGAAATGAGAGCATGAAGCATATGAACGAAGCATATGTGACTTATAGAGTTTATATACCTCAGATTAAATTCATGTATCAGTGTGCCAACAGTGATAAGAACAAAATTATATGTCTTTGGAAAACTAGACATCTAATCCCCTATGTAAGACCACCCTAGATACCAGCTGAGCTATGACAGTAGCTGAGATGAAATATTCTTAGAAACAGCACAGCTCTTAGAAACTACCCAGCTTTAAGTTTCTATTGTCATAACTAAAATGAAGACATGCATCAAAAGATGGACATTCTGAGCTGGTTGTATGTTTCATATTTAGTATAAAACCTCCACTGACCAATGCTGGTCTCTGTGAGAATTCCTGTTCTCACAGAGGGTGGCAAAGTCCTTGCTCTGGCTACTTAACTCTTAAACTCTGCTTAAACAAGCATTTATACTTTTTCACATTTTAACCATGCTTCTCCTTGTAAGGCTCTCAAGGGGGAGAACACAGGGCAGAGGCGTAAGCCTGTTCTGCACAGGACATCAAGGAGCATTGGTGTAGCTTCAGGGAATAACTGTCCATCCAGTTCCCTCCCTCTCAGATGCAGCCTAGACTGCCCAAGGATGTTAGGTCCCTATTTGAGACTATCCAAGGTTTCTTCCTCACCATATTTAGGGAGTTTTTCCCTTGCCACTGTCGCTGTATGCTTGCTCAGCTGGGGCTGTTGGCCTAGATATGTGTAAAGCTGCTTAAAGAAAATGCTCTGTTGTAAAAAGCATTATAAAAATAAATTTGACTTGACTATGACAGAGTCGACTTTTGACACTTGATGTCTGGCCTGGCTGGAAGGCACAACCTGTATTCAAACCTGAGTTACAGCAGTTGTGGGCTAAGGAATAAAAATGTACCCAAACAGTGATATTATGAGGCTTCACTGCACTACCAAAGCAGGGTTATTGAGTGAAAAATTTATGCTGCTACTACCAAGACCCTCATCTCTCACCCCCTGGAAAACAGAAGGTTCAATGTTCAAGACCTTGCACTTGCAACTTCCAGTGTTGAGCTTTCAAGCAAGGCCCATAACCCACAATTGTTTGGATTGGAAGATTCTAACAGGTGTAAGTTGCTCTGGATATTGGTGTTGGCTAAATGCTGTCAATGTAACTGTAAATACATTTGTACCACAAGCAAAACCAGCAGCCACGACAAATTTGAATTCGGTTCTCAACACCTTTTGACTAGAAACATTTGTCTCAGTTCTCGTCAATGGCTTGGTACTCGGCACACTTGCTTAAACTTGTAGGATTGTTTCTGCCAAAACTCGATTCATGATTCAATCATTCAGGTTAAAAGTAGCCTTTGCTCAGTCTGTTGCTCAGCCCTTACTCTGCTGTGTTTATTGCATTTTTGTTTTGTTTTACTAAATCTACAGTACTATGTTCTTAGTGCAAATAAGATTAAGGATTATAGCAAATGGAAAGGAAATGGCAGTTAGCTTAGCAGCTATCCTAGCGCCCTGAGTTCACCAATAAAGTAAGCGTTTTGCTTTTACTTTTCACTTTCAATCCATTACTACAACATTTTATTATGTTTGTGTTAATGATTTTATTTGTGTTAATGATTTTGGCCAACTGTAGGTTAACTTACGTGTTTAATACATTAATTTACATCATTACTTATCTTAGGCTTGACGATAGGATGATTTGTTATCATTGTGAAGCAATGATAACAGTGTAGACCGCTCTACCAAACACTCAAACTCCTCAGTTCATGCTACTTTGAACTTATGATGGATTTGTCGGAACATATCCCCATCATACATCGTGGAGCACCTGTACAATACAGCTCCATTAATGCATATAATGCCTTATACAGTGTGGATTTTCTGGGGGTCTGGAATGGATTAATTCAATGTACATTATCTTTTATGGGAAAAATCTGCTCCGTAATCGTTGTTTTCAGTTCTCCACAAGCCTTCTGGAACGAATTACCGACAAGACCCGAGGCACCACTGTTTTTTCTTTAACTTAACATCGCATCAGTGACTATTCACTTCAGGAGCACGGATATACCAATACTAGTCAGACAACCACTTAACCTAATGCATGTTTTTTGAATGTGGGAGGAAATCAAAGTACCCCCAGTAAACCCATGCGGTCACGGAAAGGTCATGCAAACCAGGGATCTCTGAACCTGTGAGGTGACTGCGAAAACCACTTGCGCCACCATGCCAGCCACTATGTGACTATGATTGAATGAAAAATCCAAAGATTCTGTGCCATTAAAAGTGCATTACAATACTGTCAGATTAACAAAGAGAGACAGATGGGAATGATCAAGCAAATGATCTAATGTATTTTAGTTCAAGGCTACAGTCTGCAAGGCTGGGGAATGGATTGCCCTGTCCATGGTTTATTAAATTATTCACTGCACATAACTGCTTCAACATTACACACTGGGGACCAAATGCAAATGCCATCCTAAGATTTTATTTATTTGAAATAATAGCCCTGTCTAATGCCAGCTGATAAACTCGTCAAAAATGAAGCAAATTTAGCAGGAAAGAAAATATACATTAAGAATGCTATTTTGCAAAACTTGAAATTCAAGGCACAGGCATATTCCGAAGAAAGATTAATATCAGCCACCCTGGAGATAAAGACTTTTGCACTTTTTTCTGGACACCAGATGGTTGTCATTGCTTGTTTTGCTGTGTGAGCTTTTATATTTCACAACGAACTGTGTAGATAGCACATCCCCTAGGAATGCACAAACCACATTATGTTGCTACTAATATTGAAATACAGGCAGCTTCTCCATGCTTACCTTGGCTTCTGATGTGGGCTCCAAGTAGCACAGCCGATTGCCGAGTCCCTCAGCAGAAAGGCAGAACTTGCGATTCTCCTTTTGGATGCAGGCCACACACTGCAGCACCACCTCATCATCCTGCCAGGAGAGCATAAAAGTTAGTAGATGAAAACAATTCATTTATATTACATTCATTTTTTTCTCACACTACCCCAAATACTGAAGTCCATACATAGGATCGATTCTGGGCTTTTTTTTTTTTGAGGAGAGTGCCATTATAGCAGTTTTGTTTTCACACAAATGTCTTCAGAATAGTGACTTTAAAGACAAATCAGTAATGTCTCTATGACGTGTAGTAACTTCTGTTATTCTTTACCGTGTACATTAAGAAAGCACTATGTACAAGACACCTGTACGTGTCTATAGACCTTTACTGACCAAAGACAGAACAGGCTGAAGAAAATCAACCAACCTAAGAGATAAGACATTTCATACAAAGTACAGTCCACACACCTAAGTGCACTTCAAACAAATCTCAGACCTCACTGCATAGGCGAGACACTGATCAATACCTGGGAGCATAAGCAAACTTCTTTTTCACACATCCCCAAATGTACCAAATTCTCAGTCCAAATGTCACTGGTTGCAGATCAAAAGTGCAAATGACAATACATCCTAAGAGACCCAGTGATGCTCAATATCCTGTTAAAAATACCTTGCAAGAAAAACTCAAATTATATACACAAATGCCTGAAATATCTAATTATTAAAATCTAAAATAAGCTTTCTTGCTTAGACCACTCTAATGTCATATTAACTGCAGTGCCTGAAAATGTACTTGTTTGAAATTCCATAGCCAGAATTCTAACATACAATAGAAAACGGGAAGCTTAGAGAAGCTTAGTTGTAGCACTGGTTTGTTGTTTGTCAGGATGGTGGGTGGAACATCATCCTACATAGCTCCCTTCCTAACCTTTTCCCTTTCTTTTCCCTCCTCTATATAAACCCACCTTCATGGTCTCTTCCTTGTCAGGTAATGTCAAATGTCTCCTTGTCAGATTGTTCCTGGCTCCTGATCATACTGTGCTCTTGTTACAGTTTGTCTGTTCTCTTTTATGTACTGTTGTCACCCTTGTTGCTTCTGTTTCCTTTGGTCTGCTCTGGTTCTTTTTAATGCATTGGTCCATGTCTTGTGCATTTATTGCTATCTATTGGATGTAGCTCTTTGTTTGTATTGTTCCTCATTTATTCTTAACATTTTTACTGTATTAGATTCATGTTAGAACTCTGTCAGTGTTAGCGCTGCTTGGTAGCATCTCAGTTTTTGCATCGTGCTTGTGCTACCCTGTTAGCATTGTAGGTAAGCATCTCAATTAGCATATTGCATTAGCATATGTTACCTGGTAGCCCCTGTCTGTTTTCACTAGCTTCTTTATTTTCCACCTGTCTCTTAGATAGCATAGCCACCTAGCCTGTATGTAGGGTGACAGAAGACCTGACTCATATAAATATGTAACAAGTGTGCCTGTTGTACTACGGAGAACAGATGCGAGGTACTCACCCCCTGAGGAGCCTGACCTCTGGTTGGAGTATCAACCTCCCTTAATACTATACCATTGTGCCCCATGGACAATACATTGAGTCTGGCCCCACTTCTCCTCTCCTGTGATGCCAAGCGGTATCCATGTCAGAGCCGTTGCCCACCAACATCACACCAGCTCCCACGCCCGCCAGCTACATGTTGGCACCATGTAGCCTACCTGCTCCACATCTGCACCGGCAGTATCTACAGCCCAGGTGGCCCTCTAAGAGGTGCTGGAACCCCTGTTTGCTGCCATAGAGACAGTGGAGATGGCACTCAACCTCACTAGAGGTTCGGTGGCTGAGGAGCCCATACAGGTCACTCCATACAATCTCCTTGGCGTTCACATAGGGTCTTGTGGTCCTTAGATCCTGGAGAGGGGTGTGCAGAGCCCCTGAGTCTCCAGGTTTGTCACCCGAGCCCCTGAGATGCTAGGTTCGTTGCCCAAGGTCACTAACACTTCAGGTTCAATGGCCAGTGTCTACAGACGTTTTGATGTTTTCAGCCCCGGTTCAGTTCGATGCCACTCCCGCAGCATCTGCTCAGACTGTCGCCACTCCTGCCAACCCCACTCAAGCCATTGCCACTCCCACAGCCCCTACTCAGCCTGTTGCTGCTCCTGAGGCTGTCGCTCTGCTCAGCTCATCACTGTCCCTGTTGCACCTGCTCTGCTCATTCATGGTTATATTTTCCTCTTCTATCTTGTTAAATTCTCATTTTTATTTTTACTATTTTATTTTATTATTTATATATATATATATCTTTTTATTTCCAGTAATATTGCACATTTTCGGAGCGTTGCAAAGAAGCATTTCACTGCAAGTTGTACTGTGTATAACCATGTACGTGACAAATACAAGTCTAAGTCTAAGTCAGCCTGTTGCCACTCCTGTGGCCCCTACTCAGCCTGTTGCTGCTCCCATGATCTCTGCTCAGCCTGTTGCTGCTCCTGAGGCCCTGCTCTGCTCAGCCCATCACTGGTCCTGTGGCACCGGCTCACGCACTTCTGTGGTCCCTGGTCAGCTTCGTGCTGCTTTCGTGGCCCCTGCTCAGCCTGTTTTCACTCTTTCGACCTCTGCTCAACCTATCTCCACTCCCATGGCCCCTGCTCTGCTCAGCCCGTCATCACTCCTACAGCCTGCAAGACCTGCTCTGCTTAGCCAACACTATTCCCACAGCCCCGTTCAGTCTGATGCCACTACTGGAACCCACATAGCCAGATACCTGTCTCTGTCTCCATTGCCGGTACTAAGAGTGACATTGTTCCATTTATTAGTGAAGTTTTTATTAATCAAAACTGATTGTCAAGTCCTATTCTGTGAACCCACTACTGACAAACCTGATTCAACTAATCTGCAAATTATAAGACACTACATGACAATTTGGTCAGGTTTGCCAGCAGTGGGGTCAAAGCAACATTCCCCCTGTTTGTGTGCAGCAATCATTCAGTCCACTGCTCTGGCACAAGATGGATTCAGTGAAGCTGTAGTGAATCCAAATCTTCCCCTGTATAACTGAGGCAAAGCATAGATCAGGAGTGGCCCAAAAATGTTTGATGTTTAAATTTACTTTTCACAGTTTCTATTGGCATAGAGCAGAACTCTGACTCTAAATACATTTACATTTACATTTACAGCATACGCCCTTATCCAGAGCGACTTACAATTGATACAGTCTTACAATCCAAGCAATTGTGGGTTAAGGGTCTTGCTCAAGGACCCAACAGTGGCAGCTTGGCAGAGGTGGGATTTGAACCCTGGACCTTCTGGTCCATAGTCCAGTACCTTACATGCTAGGCTACCACAGTTGAAACTCTTATCAACCTATAATATCATGTTTTACTGGGGTATAAAATGGCATTAAGGCAAAATGTCAAAAGCTTGATTCTGTGGTCACTTTGGTCATGTCACAATATACCCGATTTAACTACTTAATTACTAAGTCTGTGGATACAAAAAAATACAATTATTCATACGGAGTTTGACTCTCATTTGTCTCTACAACAGCCTTCGCTCTTCTGAAGGCTTTTCACTAGATCCTGAAC
This sequence comes from Ancistrus triradiatus, assembly GCA_025084515.1. Taxonomy (NCBI): domain Eukaryota; kingdom Metazoa; phylum Chordata; class Actinopteri; order Siluriformes; family Loricariidae; genus Ancistrus; species Ancistrus triradiatus. The sequence continues at coordinate 130,603 of JAJAGP010001603.1, read as the reverse complement.
ATGGCTGTGAGGTCAGGCACTGATGCTGGGCAAAAAGCCCTGGCTCACTGCTAGCATTCCAGTTCAAGTTCTCCATCCAAGTTGGCAAACCATGCCCTTATGGATTTGTTTTACAATAGCAGTGAAGTAAGGTTATGAACTGATGTGTCTCTGAGGTGACAACTCAATATCAAAGTGTTTATCTTTGGGTCTTACATGCCTGCATGCTCCATATGAACCTGTTAGCAGTAAGTGTGTCTAAAATAACAGAGATCACTCATTAAGAGCGGCATCTACTTACTTTTTGGCTATATAGCGCATATCCTAATAAGCATTCATGAAGTATCCAGTCAGAATATTTTACATTGTTCTCTTTTGTGAATGACAATTATGTAATGTAATTTATTGGATAATTTTAATACAGCAATAAAGACCTAAACCAATCATTTTCTTTGCTTTAACATAAAGTAGAATAAATAATGTTTTTTCATGTTTGACGTGGTTTAAAGCACCATGGAGATGGCTCTTAGTAGAATGCCAGAAAAAAAAGCACTTGATTTGACAAAAATATCTCTGCAGTGATTTTCACAATAAAACCAATTAAGCCTGAATATTGGGGGAAAAAAATATGACTGGATTAGGTAGCAAGTGTGTTTTCAATGCTGAAGCACTTTTCATTAGCTCATCCTATTACTCCTAGACATAATATTCACTTGTTAATGGAAAAACAATAATGAACATTTTTGTTTGCTCGCACTTTGGAAATGCACTTACCATCTGCAACCTATTTGAAGGGGAATAAACCTTATGTGTTATAACAGAAAACGCCTTTTTTCACCCAGATGGCACCAACTCAGCTTCAAATATCAATAACATCAAAGGGCACAGATTCCTGCATTGTAAGCAGTACAATAACAGTAAAACAGTTCAGTTAGGACACGCAAAACTAATTTTGGCCAGGTACTCAAGTAGTACATCCTATTTATCAGCCTGCTATATTTAGGTAAGAGATGTGGAGCATGCAATTTGGTTCAATGTTGCAGAATGACTCATCCCCTTATAGCCATTGGTAATGGGTAAACATGGGCTTGTGCATAGGTACAGTGGTACTTGAAAGTTTGTGAACCCTTTAGAATTTTCTATATTTCTGTATAAATATGACCTAAAACATCATCAGATTTTCACACAAGCCCTAAAAGTAGATAAAGAGAACCCAGTTAAACAAATGACACAAAAATGTTATACTTGGTCATTTATTTACTGAGGAAAATTATCCAATATTACATATTAGTGAGTTGTAAAAGTATGTGAAACTTTGCTTTCAGTATCTGGTGTGATCCCCTGTGCAGCAATAACTGCAACTAAATGTTTCCTGTAACTGTTGATCAGTCCTGCACACCGGCTTGGAGGAATTTTAGCCCATTCCTCCGTACAGAACAGATTTAGCTCTGGGATGTTGGTGGGTTTCCTCACATTAACTCGTTTCAGGTCTTTCCACAACATTTTGATTGGATTAAGGGCAGGACTTTGACTTGGCCATTCCAAAACATGAACTTTATTCTTCTTTAACCATTCTTTGGTAGAACGGCTTGTGTGCTTAGGGTCGTTGTCTTGCTGCATGACCCACCTTCTCTTGAGATTTAGTTCATGGACAGATGTCCTGACATTTTCCTTTAGAATTCTCTGATATAATTCAGAATTCATTGTTCCATCAATGATGGCAAGCTGCATTCTGATCCAGACGCAGCAAAACAGGCCCAAACCATGATACTACCACCACCATGTTTCACAGATGGGATAAGGTTCTTATGCTGGAATGCAGTGTTTTCCTTTCACCAAACAAAACGCTTTTCTTTTAAACAAAAAAGTTATATTTTGGTCTCATTCATCCACAAAACATTCTTCCAATAGCCTTCTGGCTTGACCATGTGATCTTTAGCAAACTGCAGACGAACAGTAATGTTCTTTTTGGAGAGCAGTGACTTTCTCCTTGCAACCCTGCCATGCACACCATTGTTGCTCAGTGTTCTTCTGATGGTGGACTCATGAAGAAATATAGAAAATTCTAAAAGGTTCACAAACTTTCAACTGCCACTGTAAGGTGACTGCTACTGGTATTTCTGGCACGAGGTATTTAGGGAAATATTGTAACATTACTTCCTCTGTAAAGGGGAAACAATAATAGTGAAATCATCACAGACAGTAAGGCTCTGCTTAAAGAAATGATATGCTTATAATCCCAATTATGTAACCACAGTTTAATAGCTGGGGTTTTAAGGTGTGAGAGGCAGGCAGAATGTGCTGAAGTGGCTCACAAAGGAGAACACAGTTGCAGTACAATGTCCAACTGCATTATTTTAACCAGGATAGGGAAGCTCTGCAGAATTCCGAGTGTAGTACTTGAGAAAGATGCAGTTCACAGATCTGTCTGCATTACTTACGGCTTAAATCTCTACATGTGAGTCATGAAAGGGTGAAAAAAAAGTATACATGGTTTTATCAGTGATTCTTGATAAATAAACTCGTTTCCTAAACACATAGAACACAAGGAATCCTGCACCACCTTCTTTTCCTCAGAAAGAAGCGCTCACACAACCTCATCTGCACACAAACCAGACTTTTGACTTAGTTCTCTTAACTGTCCACAAAAAGACACATCTTTCTCAACTCAATCAAAAAAACAAGATCAGCAGGTATATATTTTAGTCACCATGAACCAGCCACACTACCATCATGCAGGCTGCCTAACTTTTTGCTTCATCATCATGTTAACAGGCTACCTTTTTTTCTTGCTTTGTATTAGACCCAGCACTTCCATACATTCGTTTGCCCACTGTGAGCATTACCCTGGGGTTCCTGTCCCACTTGACTAGCTTCTGTTAGGCAATTATGTCATCAGTCTCAGAAGAGTACTGCCATAACTTATCCTTGATGCTCATGTTATTATTCTGACAGAAAATGTGAGAAAATTTGGCAAAGTTACAAAATATATTTTTGATCATGGTCATCAGATCTGCATAATCAATTGACAAAAACACGTTCAGGATTTTCATTCTGCGAAGCAAAGCTGGGTTGTGACTAGGGCTGCAACTAACGATTTTAATAATTGATTAATCGGTCGATTATTTTTTTGATTAATCGATGAATCAGATTTTAAAAAACCCAAAACACTTTCCATGTCTTTATTCAGAAATATAACATAAAATAACAGAGCAAATAAGTGCTTACAATAAATGAATAATAATAAATTAAATTCATTAATAAATTAAAATAACAAATTAAATAATAAAGAAAAATAAGTGCATCTCTGATGCAAACACTACATACAAACTCATTCACTCCCTTTCTTTAGGAACTTTGCATTGCAATCCAAAAATGTTAGCATGTTAACATGGTCCAGGCTTAAGCTGGCTCTCTTTTTTAGAGACTATGGCCCTTTCCACACGAACACGGGTATTTTAAAAAACGTTTTTGCAAAACTCCTTCCAGGGTGAAGATTTTCAGAAACTCCATTTTCAGCGTCGTTGTGTGGACTGGGAAAACGGAGTTTCTTTCTTGTAATGCCATTTGTGCGCCGTTATCTCCGTTGTTTACATGAGGCGATTTTGTGCAATAGCGGACGTAGCCAAAATAGTGCCATCTGTAACACTGCTGACCGAACTTGTTACAAATCTACAAATAAATTTACAATTATTACTTTTCCATTACACTGAAGAACAGAGGCGTCAGAAAGCGCTACGGAGGTCACTACTATATCCATCCCACCCACAAAGCAGTTCCCGTCCCCAGCGTCGCCGGTTTCGGACGAGACCCGGTCGGACCTCTCATTGGTGGGATAGCTTTCAAAACGAAGAGGTTGTTGAAGAACAATAGCGAGAAAATGTTCGTATGCATAGGACATCGCTGTTGTCGTTGAGTGAGCTGCTTCGCCGGCATATAGGACTGCTGGTTTGGCACTGCTCTTGACAGTGACTGTGTGCGTTTTTGCGTTTTCATGTGGACGAAGTTTTTTGTTTAAACAGTGCTTGTGTGGACGGGATGTTTTTTTATAAATGAATTTGAAAACCCCCGTTTTAGAAAATACCCGTGTATGTGTGGACATAGCCTTAACGCTAACTTGTTTTGAAGATTCCACGTCCGCGCCGGCTCCGCCTCGCTCCGTTCAATCGCTCGTGGTTTTTTTCCAGCGCTGACCGCAAGTGCCGCAAGTAACGTAAGCAGATATGATAAGGCGGGGGACACATAAATCATGCAACACAACAAATCGATAATGAAATTAGTTGTCGACACTTTTAATAATCGATTATTATCGATTTTATCGATTCGTTGTTGCAGCCCTAGTTGTGACAATAATGACTGTAAGGTATTTCCAATGTGTCATTGTAGCTGGCTATGTCATGTGTCCACAATAGGAGGTGTCATGAATACACAGCTCTAGCATTCACGGGTTTCACTAAGTTTACTGGTATTTGGTTACTAAATTACTTTAGCTCTCTTAATACTTCAAGAAATGAAAGTCATGTCATATATACCTCAGAACAGAACATTACTTTTTTGGGGATCGGCATTAAACTCTATTTCAATATGTGCTTTACAAGCCACCTCGTGAGTAACAGTAAGAATGCCAATGTTACAGAAGCTCAAGTGTTACAGGAGAACACAGGCAAATGGATGATTAAATGCTTTGGTCAATTCCAATTGGGGTGGGGCGATATAGTAAAAAAAATATCATATCACAATATTTAAAGACATTTTCACGATACACGATATTTATCACAAGGAGTGTGATCGCAAACAAAATGCCCCAGTAGTGACAGATTCTTTAAAAACTACGATTGAAAAAATTCTCATACTTAGTAAAGTGATTTTTATTCAAGATGTCCTGCACTTCATCCAATGAAACAGGACTAATTACACTCTTTATTACAAACCTGCAGCTTTTCAGTGTTCTTTAAGCACTGACGATATCTCAATACGCTATCGTCTGTCACAATGACACAATTTATCACGATACAATAAAGTATCGTCATATTTCCCAGCCCTACCTATAGATATAATAAAGAGAAGTCTTATATGAATTCCTTACATGAATGAGTAGTAGGCCACAGGTCAGAGATATTTAATTAGCAGCCTGCAGACCAGATTTGACCACTGTGAGAATTTATACTGGCCCTTTGACTTTTTTACACTCAATTAAAGGGAAAAAAAGATTATCATTGCCAGTGCAATGCAGGAAAATGAACAGGGTTTTTTATACTTGTCCCAAACCAACAGTGGTAATAGCCTATTGCAGTGGTTCTCAAACTTCTTCTGCAGTGTCCCCTTTTGTAGATGAGAATATTTTCGAGCCCCAAATTTCGACACACATACACATATCCTTGCTTCCAAACTCCACTGGAATTTATTTTAAACAATACAATTCATACAAATTCAATTCAAAAAGAAACATGTATCTTTATGTATCTTAAACATGCCTCATTCATTTGCCTTTCTAAGTTCCCCACGCCCAGGGGGCACACCCCCCACTTTGAGATCCACTGGCTTATTATATATAGCTTACATAGCTTACAATTTGATGTATCTACTGTGCTCTCATATCTAACATGTGTGATTAGATCTTAGTTACTTGCTCTGATGCAGTAATAAACAGTGTGCCCGTACATATTTGACTATACTCTTAATATCGCTGCATTTCTAGTAGTGCACGGTATCTTTAAGGATTCTACCGGTTTTATGCTATGTCACGATATGTTTGGCGCAGGGGGCTTTTATATAGGTTTGTAGCTTACTCTACTCTCATCAGGAGTACATAGAATATAATACCTATTATACCACAGTTAGTTCCGACCCCACAACCTGATCGGCTGAGGAACATTTTTCCGTGACATTATTGACGATAATGGTACTCTGACCGGCACTCCATATTCTGCGGCATACACACATAACCTAGCAACAACGCCCACCCTAAAAAGCAGCCAAGTTATAATGACACAAGTAAAACACTGCTGAAATGAAAACTATAATTAGTTCATAAAATCTGTTGGTTTTGAAAACGATTTAAATTTGGAAGATGAAGCTATTAATGACAAACCTGAGCCAAAGGTTTATCACCTTTAGGTTTTGGAAGCGCTGCAAAAGCGAAACAAAGTCACTACTTTAAAACAAACATCCCGGGCTCTTAATGGAATCACAGCTCGACTGAAGAGCAACAACACTGAAGATCAGGTTTAGTCCCATCAACAAAAATTAACTGAATCAGCTTCATCACTCACAAAGACATCGTTTGCTGGTGTTAAACTCTACATCTTTAAACAGCATCCATGGATAATCGGAGGTTCATTCATCTGACAGGTACGTTATCTAAGTCCAGCTCTTCACCCAGTGAAGCTGCTGATGCTCTATAACTCTGCCATTACATTTATGACTGATAATATTACCATTATAAACAAACATCATACAAATGTATAATCGCTAATCAAACTGGATCCTAGACTTTCATTATAACACCAGGATCTCACTCAGATTTGCTTCAGTCAGTAGAATAGCGTGTCTTCATAACAGCCTGCCTTACAAACCCCACCCATTTTATTTTCTAAATGTAAATAAATGTTCTTTTTAATGAATTAAAGCTTACCAATCGATACATTTGTGTTTATTTTATGTATAACAAACAGTCATTGGTAATTCTGTTTCTCTACTGAAAGGCTTAGCAGTGGAGTAACAAGAGAATGGAACTATTTTACCTCACAGAATGGTGATAAACAAATATTTTTTATCTTAAAATCTAACAATAAATGGCAATAACAGAACGATGGTATAATCGCAATAATACACTCGAGGTTGTGCTTTAATGAGAGATACTGGCAAGGGTGTTCTAATCTTGGGCACTCGGCCTGTGGCCTCGTGCCTATGACCGCAGCACACCCGTGCCAATATCTTTCATTAAAGCACAACCTAGAGTGTATTATGGCTTAATTACATGCATTATATTCTTTTATATATTTGAGAGTCACCAAATGCTCTGATGCTAAAAACTCCCCAAAAAGTAGGGGCTGCTGGTTTGTGCCTGGTTGCCTTATGTAGTTGCCTTATGTAAACAGTTTTTATAGTTTCTTGTGCAATTTGCAACTTATTAAAAACAGAGCTTAAGGAAAAAAGGTGTTTTTTTAGGGTTTTTTTGGCTCCAGTAAGACATATTGTGAATTCATTACGTTAATCATTGCTCTGAACCAATCTCGAGAGTGTTACTGCGTTCATAATGTGGTTATCTAAGATTTCACTTGCTTATAATCCATTTCTGTGTTCTGTTCTTTAATCTGACAGAGCCTTCCCAGCTGTTAAAAGACTGTTTCAAGATTGTGATGTCTGTTATGCTACCTGGCTAGCTGGCGAGCTTTACCCAGCATGCTGTTCGGCGATGTAGTTCTACTCAGCACTCAGCAGCGCTTGTAGAGGTGAAAAATATTCTAGAATTTGACGCATTAGAGCTGTGTTTCTGCTATGCAACCTGGAGGTACGTGAAAAATGTATACTGTACAGGAAATTAACACCGGTGTACTGTTATATCGCCCAGCACTGATTTCTAGGTAATTTGAAGATGAGAAAGTTGTGATTAAAAGGGGAGAGACTTTTGTTGTGTGGAAATGCTTTTAACATGCATTATAAAATCAAACACTTGGCAGCAAAACATTATCTGTAAAGGTTTCCACTCGACAGATTCAGCTGAAGGAGGCAACACTAGCAATCTTTTATTGTATTAAAATGAAGCCTGCTAAGCAGTATCACAAAAGCCAAACGATGCATTCTGCATTCAGTGGTGGAACAGCATCAGGTATTAAATGTACAGTGACCTCATGTTCAGAAAAAAATTGGCAGAATCCTTACAAACTCCATATGTAATGAAATTTTGCAGATGCTGAACATAATGAACATCTTATATTTTTAAAGACATGGCATGGACAGGCTTTAGCATTCACTTTTCATTGAATTCACCAGTCATAACTACAGCAGAACTCCTATAAAACAGTACATCACCTTCTATGCACAGTTTCAACGGCAACAAGTGTTCCAGTACAAATGGTGTATTGGTGCTGAAAACAGTAATGACAGTTGACGCTTATAAGAGACACTGATGGTGACAAGCTAAAGAGGGCGTGAGTGTTTACAAACTGCACAGAGTTTTTGGCTCATAAGGACAAGCCTATAATTTATTTTTTCTTCCCGACGACTTTCTCTGTGGAATTGTGTGTGAAGCTGAGCCAGCATTGGAGGCATCATTTCTGAAGAATCAATTACTTAGATTGCATCCTGTCCCAATTATAAGTCGCTTTGGAAGAAGGACCTGACAAATAAATAAACCTAATGTAAAATACAGGTAGTAATAACATTGGGGAATCTGCCAATAGGCACTTTTCTGCCGGAACTGGCTGACCGGTCTTACTGCTCTGTCAACCCTTGGATGGATCATACCATAGAACCATGTTTCCTCCATAGATCAAGTTCTGTTTTATTCTGTATTCTCACTAGAGAGTGGCATATGCAAACATTTCATATGTATGTGCCTCTGGACTATATTATGCAAATAACACACAATGCAAACTAGAACCCTTCATTTTTAAATCTTTTGAATTCTTTGAAATTCTTTAAATACCCTTAAAACATCAGTGCTTTTAACTGAACAAAAACTTCTGATTAAATTAAAACATATCTAAGAAATGATTTATTATACAAAATTAAGCCATGGAAAAAAAGTCTGTATTTCAATTAATGGCGTTTTGATTCACATTAATGGGTTTTATATAATTTAAGGTGGGAGGTATTATTTAAGAGGATTTAAATTAGGGCCGTGTCATTCCCCGTGGCCAAACCCCGGTTTCCCCTTCGTTCATCTCCGTGGTGATTGAGCTGCACTACATTTCCCACGGTCTTCTGGTGGGTCACATTATGGTCGCCGACCAATTTCGGAGACCTCTCCTAACTACCGGCTCCGGATTGTTTATTGTGAACACCTGGACTATCCTGTTTATAAGCTCAACTGTTTTGGTTGTTTACATTAGCTGTTTTAATTTGTTAATAAACCTCACCTTACTTGCACTGGAATCTGCAAGCGTCTCTCTCTTCCGTTCGCCCACCCACTCATTACAGAATACTTCGCCCTGATGCAGATAGCGGATTCCAGGTCCACCCCGTGCATGCCGGACAGGTATAATGGAGATCCGGACCTTTGTCAACACTTCATCTCACAATGCGCACACTATTTCAGCCTCTCTCTCTTCACATCTGAGTATCGCCGCATGTCTTTTGTTATTTTGCACCTCTTTGGCAAGGCACTGCAATGGGCCGCTGATGTGTGGCCACAGGCTCAAGCAGGGACCTGTGATCAGTTTTTTGAGGCACTCGGGTCTGTTTTTGGCCCTCTTCTGGTAGAGGTCCAGAGGAACTCCTTAGTTCCTCTTTCCGGCAATAGCTTGACGCCGAGATCCACACTTGCTAGCTCAACGCCAGGATCCACGCTTGCTAGCTCGACGCCGAGATCCATGCTCGCTAGCTCGATGCCGAAAACCATGCTCACTAGTTCGAAGCCAGGACCCACACTTGCTAGCTCGAAGCCAGGATCCACACTCGCCAGCTCAAAGCCAGGACCCACGCTCGCAAGTTCGAAGCCAGGATCCACGCTCGCTAGCTCGTCACCAGGATTCACGCCCGCTACATCCGCTACAGTCAGAAGATATCTGTTTTTGAGTCAGTCATGATGACGTTCTTCTTATAGTTAATTAAGGATATGTCCTTCCCAGAGTCAGTCAAGATGACATCAGTTCCAGAATCTGTCTCGAAGGCGTCAGAGAAGGTCCCGAAGACGTCAGTTCCAGAGTCTGTCCTGAAGACGTCAGTTCCAGAGTCTGTCTAGAAGACGTCAGCTCCAGAGGCCATCCAGAAGACGTCAGTTCCAGAGTCTGTCCAGGAGACGTCAGTTCCAGAGTCCGTCGATTAGATGTCAGTTCCAGAGTTTGCCCAGATGTCGTCAGTTCCAGGGTCCGTCCGGATGACAACATTTCCAGGGTCCATGTCAGAGTCTGTCCCAAAGAGGTCAGAGTCTGTCCTGAAGACGTCAGAGTATGTCCCGAAGACGTCAGTTCCAAAGTCCGACCAGGAGACGTCAGTTCCAGGGACCGACTGGATGACACCTGTTCCAGAATCAGTCTCGTCGACATCTGTTCCATTCCACATGACGCCCACTCCTGAATCAGCCATGGAGGCGACACTCGAAAGTTAGTCACGAAGGTGATACTCGCTCCAGAGTCGGTCAGTTATGTCAAATATGTTTAAAGAACTTTGCGCTTCATATTGATGTTAAAGCAACAAATCTAGCCACAGCACTGGAAAGAATTATTCTGTCATTACTATGATTTCATGGCTTAGTTAATCAGCTGTCAGCGAGCCATTAACACACACCCACACACACCATCCATAAACTGCATTGTCAACAAGTCTTACATGCATGCTCTCACAAATCGATTCCATCATAAATTGATCACTCATAAACATAAATGTGTCTCTCTCTCTCTCTCTCTCTCTCTCTCTCTCTCTCTCTCACCCACACACATACACACACATACACACACAGAGCAGACAACAGCATGACTTCTCGTGTCAAACGTTTGTCCTCCACAAATACTAGCAACTATAATAAACATGAACATAGCAGGGTGTGGAAAAATAATTGTATTGCTCATTCTTTGGATCTTTTGTTCAAAATAATTAAAAAAAACAGTATATATATTTATTCTTTGAAGGACATTGATTTTAAGAAAAAAAATTATTGTATTACTGTATTGTATTATTGTATTAAAATTTCCATTTTCCACCATTTTCCTCAAATCTATGTGTCACAATTTTGGACACTCCTTCATTTAGTACTTTGTGCAGCCTCCCTTGGAGCTTGGAGTCTTCTTCTACAGTGCTTAATGAGACTGGAGGATATAAGGCAAGGTATTATGTATAGATTCTCCTCTGTACAGAATCTCTCAATACACTTCAGATTCCATGGTCCAGGCTCAAGTCTCTCTTATTCAGCTCATTCTACATGCTTTTATAGATTTAGGTCAGGGGATTGGAATATCCATGGCAAAATCTTGATTCTCTGGCCAGTGAACCATTTTGTGTTGATTTTGAGGTATGCTTTAGATCACTGTCCTGCTGAATATTTGACCATGACCATTTTTAAGCTTCCTGGCTGTGGCAGGTTTTGATTCAATAGCTTCTAGTACTACCACAGTCCCAAAATATCAGAGATCCACAATCATAATTGACAGTGGGGATGAATTACAAACCACATGTGCCACAATTATTGGCACCGCTGCATTTAATACGTTGTACAACCTCTCTTTGGCAATAAATCAGCACTTATTCTCCTCAGATAATATGGAGAATACAAAGCAGGGAATTTGAGACCATTCCTCTTTACAGAATCTCCCCAGAGTCCTGGTTCTGTTGAAGCTGCTCTGCCTGGAGGAATGGGATAAAACTTCTACAAGCCAATGTGCAAGACTGATCAACAGTTACCACAATGGTTATATGCAGTTATTGCTGCACAAGACGGTCACAACAGAAACCGAGAGCAAAGGTGTACAATTTTCTTTGACGATTCAGATTTCTGATTTTTTTTTAATATGACCGGCCGATTCCAATTTTCTTTTTGTCTAAGAATTCTAAATGACAGCATACAGAAACAACTGCTAAAAAAAGATAGCAAGGGCTGTGAGCTTGTACCTGGCTCTATACTCTCACTAGCTTTAGTTTTCTGGAATCAGACACAAAATATCACTGCAAACTTGTTCAAATTGTACTTTATTACAGCCTTGCCAAGAGAAGTTTACCAGTTAGTGCAAGCACACAAGTACAAGCAAAAATGCTGAACTGTAACTCACCCAACTCAGGTCGCACTTTGACACATCATTACTGTAAGTCACTGAATGCACTAAAAACACACTCTTATGCTAAATTCCAGACATCAATGGTACAACACAATTAAAAACTGTGAGTTTTTTTAACTAATAAAAAGACACACACACATAAAACAGATCACAGACGCACAAGAACCCAAGAATAAACAGACCATTGAGTCTGAACCGCGTATAATTAATTAACAGCTCCATATACGCATGAACTGAATTCAGAATTAACATTAGTCAAAGCACTGTGCTGTTTGTTTGTGTGTCTGTGTTTGTGCCGCTGTCGACATCACAAGTGCACAAGTGTCGGCTAAAAGATAGGGGCACAAAATCAGTTATATGAGACTGATTTCTGGAGTTTTTTTATACCAACACTAAATGCCAACACTATATTAGTATTGTCACAATACTGAGAATTTCAACTTCATTACGACACTTAAAAATATTGAAATTCGATACAATTTTCAATACCAAAGACAGATACTGTGCTTATTTCACTTTTGAAGGTCTTTTTTATATAAACATATACAAATATTTTACACTATTTACAATATACTATAATACGATTTACTATTGTGAATCTATTATAAAAAATATTTTAGACTACATCGTATGGTATTAAATTCTAATAATAATTTTTACTTCTGTATCATACTGTATATTGCCTTTGAGCGTATCTTGAGCGTATCCTTTCACATAGAAAGCAGACTGACAGTCAGTGTCTCACTACTTAATTTTTTTTTTGCTGATTTTTGTTACATTTTTCTCAATAAGAGTCAAATATAAGAATTTAAAGATGCACTATTTACAAATTTATATTCAGTATTTCAAATTGAATGTGCTGAATTCTGACCTGGAGCAAAAGAAAAGCTAAAATAATTAGGACACAGACAGAAAAAGCCATTTCCACAACATAAAAAGCTTATGCACATTTCATATACATTAAATTATAAAGGGATGTTTTCACATGTATTAACCAAGGAAATAATCCAAATCCATGCTTGACAAATGAGTTCTTTACAATTTCTTATGAAAATAAATTATTTTCCACCACATAACTTGCTTAACGCTAATCCAAACACTCCTATCGAGATTCAAAGTACATGGAGTTAAAATTGTTTTATACAAAACAAAAAAATAAATAATTGAATATAGAAACGACCCATTAAAATCGGTAGAGAAATATAGACTGGTGTGCTTTTTGCCATGCATGTCCATGCTTATATATGAAAATTGTTCTCATATATAAATTCTGTGAAATCAAGCTTGTTTCATTCAATTTCGCATAAGTGACATTATAAAATATCCTGAACTTAATTATTTGATATAGCCTTACTTAAATACAGGGTGTCTCAAAATTAAGGAAACACCCTTATGAAATGAAAACAAGCTAATAGGGGAAAGAGGGGAACGTGTTAGGCCATGTCACTAACATAGCAGCCATCTTGAATGCCATCAACTTGGATTCAGCTTCAGTTTTTCAAATGGGAAACTAGCTGTGTGACGTGCTTCATAACTTTATCATTTCTCATCTTCAAACAGTGATTTCTGTAAAGGCGATGTAAAGGATGGTGTTAACATGTTGACAACATACTCATTTCTGGTGAACAAAGCATCGCAAGTCATCGCAAAAGATTTCAGCCAATGCCACCCACACAGGCCTACCATTACTCGCAGTGAAACTGCCAAACTTCTTGCCAAATTCCACTGATCCACTGGACTAACCACTCTAACATGGTTGTCTCACAAAAAGTCATGGATGATGGATGAAAACGTGTTTCCTTCATTGTTAGATGAACATTTCCTGATTTCTTCCAACAAGAGACTGCCCCACCTCATTGCAGACATGATATCACATACTAGCTTCATGTGCAGCTTCCCTAAATGTGGATTGGTGTAGCATAATAGCTGTATCAATAACTGTATCCCCCTCTCTTTCTACCCTCTTCCACAAGTCATAACGTTACGACACTTCGGAATGCCAGTGGCCCCATCTGGACAGGATCTTTCCCCCACTAAGTGATGGCCCCATCAACGCCAGACTCTTTCTCAAACCAACAGAGTTGGAGGTCTGTTTAAACAGACCTACAACCTTCGGCATCTCACAATCATAAACTAAGCCCATGTGTAACCTTAAAAGGGGGTTTCAATGTTCCAGGCCACCAATTTCCTTAATTTCTCTCTGACTGTTGCAAGAATAACGACCTTTTTCAAAGTCGGCATGGCGTCAGAAAGACAGCCCTGGATTTACGACACAAGGAACTATTGCCTTCCTTTTTAAGAGACAAACCTTTTAATAGTAGTATTAACTTTTGTTGGGAACAGATTACCTTTACCTGGATCACTCAATTAGAGAACAAATGAGAACTGCTTCATAATAAGTCCAAACAGACCCATATCTACTTAGCTATTTCATACAAAGAATGTGATCAGGGATATTTTTCATACTCTCATATATAATCATATATATATATATATATATATATATATATATATATGCCAGTCACTGATTCCTCGTGTATTTTCATATCTATTTGGTCAATGTTTTAGTATAGTGACCGTTCTATACGTAATATGGTCCAGTTGTGCTATACTAATAATTATAGTACATAGAAATAATAGCTGTTTCCTCTATGTGTATCGATCGCTCGTGTTTAATACTTGTTCACACTTATAAAAGGACAGAAACGTAAGTTGTTATTCAGAATGTACTGTATCCTACATCTTGTATTGATCGTATTGTTATTTGTTTAAGGAATAGCAAATGTATGTGCTGTAGTTAGAATGATTTAACGATGTTCTAGGTTATCCATTCAAGGTGCTTTTGATCATCTGAACCTTACAACAAAATTCTGCAACTAAATTTGTAACTTTGAGGATTTTTGGTTATTATGTGATACTTTTAGTCACCCTAGATATGTAGGAATATATTAATCCAAGTTATAACATCTGTAGCCCATATAGTGAAATTAGCGGACATATCCACGAGAGGAGGGATTTAATGACGAATCAGCTTCTCACTGGCTAAGTCTAGGGCAGACCCCTTTTGCCCCGCCTCTGGTCGCTTGTGTCCGGGACATACAAAAACGATGCGGGCTAACCGCGTTGCAGCTTAGCTTTGAGTCTTTTGTGCTTTTTGTTCTTCTAAGTCTTTTCTTTTCGTTGTCTTTTAAAGTTGCAGCTTTTTGTCAGTCTTTAGTTATTTGTCTTTAAGTTCTTTCAAGTTTTTGCACTTTATTTTTAAGTTTTTCCATGTCCAGCAGTCTTAGTAGTTCGGTATTGCCGAATTAGAAATCAAGCCGACGAAAGTAGACCAACCAGCCAAGACCTCCTTCACGCTCGTATATCCTAGTTTTTTTCAAAGTCTGTTGAAGCTCGTGGTTCTAGAACGCTGCAACTCTACCTTCACCATTGGCCAGGGTGGAAATCTGAGTTGTATGCCTGCAAGTCTAGATCCGGTAGACCCCGACCACTAACGCTGGGAAGAAAGCCAAACCAAAGCGAGGCCCGCAACACATCTGTGGCTCCAAGGGCCGCATGTTGGCACGAACCGAAGGCTAGTAGCCGATGTCATCTAGAAGTCCGCCGAACAGTCGTCGCCATATCTGAAGATAGGGCCGCTACCATTCCCTCGTGTGACTTCTGACGAACAGGCAGAGGCCCGGTTCCGTTCCATCTCCTTCGCGTGAGCTCCCGCAAAGAAACAGGCAAGTACCGCTTGGTGTGTCTTATCTGGCTCCCTGATTCTCGAACCTTGCGTTTAATTTTAACCCACGCTTCAACACAGACTCATCCACGCCTCAGTAGTTTCCACCATATTATTCACGTTTCACCATAATTTGTAATTACTGCGCGACTGATAAGTTGCATATAGAATCGTCTTATCTGATGTTAATACTGTGATATATGTACGTTTGCCATCATTCCCTGTTTTCAACACTGAGATATATACATGTTCACCGTCATTTTATGATTTTAACTCTGTGATCCACTTGTTATTATATCAGATAGTTTGTTGGTATTGCCTTGTTTGCAGTTAATAAAGTTGTTATAACCTTTTGAACTTACCGCTTGGTGTGAGAGAGTTTCATTCAAACAAAGGTTGAGAAAAATAACTTTGAATTCACCATTCAGACCTAGACTGATCAATTTCGCTGTTCCCTTTCAACTGGTTTTCCGGATTTACCAGTCCACAAACGATCCGGTGGTGCCCCGTTTGATAATTGAAAATTAATGATTCTAAAGTGTAGTCTTAGGTCTGCTACATTGGTCATAGGGGCCCACTTGAGTGGCCACCACATGCTGCTTATTTAACCCCTTTGGTTTTCTATCTGTGGAGTCATGTCAAGGCATTTTTGTTTTGTGAAAGTTAATCAGGAATAGGAGAAAAGCGTAACATTAACACTTGAACATGGGTGACAGCTAGGGGTGTAACGAGCGATGCAAAAATGGGACAGTGTCCATCATCAGGTGCATTGTCTAATTGGATTATGCGTTATTGATTTTGCCCCCCCATCTGATGTAATTCCAGTTTTGAACATTAGATGCTGCAGACATACTCAGATGCACATCCTGTTCTCAGTAAGAATCCACATTTTTTTTATTGCAGGGGACTATAGTTCCTTTTTGTTTACATTTTTATACAAGAAGAGTACACCATTTTGAATTGTTATTCTTCAAAAATAAAAAAAATTGTTTTAAACCAAATGTTCCTAGTAATTTCCTTTCTTTAAACCTAAAGTTTCTAATAATGTATTTTTAAAGTTTGATTGTTAAAAAACTTTTTCTGGTGAAATTCTCTACCAGATGTGTCACACACCTCAACTGGGAAACTCTACTGAAAAACTGAAATTGAACTTAACATGGCTACATTTAAGATGGCCACCATGTTGGTGATATGGCCTAATAGGCTTCACAGATTACCAGATGCAGCCATGAAACTTTGTTTTGGTGCAAAGAAAGGCAAATGTTTAAACTTATCTTCAGTGAAATCAGTCTGAAACTATTATTGAAAGTTCATAAGAAAAAGATTCAGTTTTATAGCACTTAGTCTACATCAGTTCTGATTCCTTTTGAATTTAAATGGATTTAGTCTTCTGAAATCAATATACAAATTATAAACAATAAAGAAATTTGCTATTAACCAGAGGACTGAGTTGCAAGGCTATATTGCTCTGGATAACTTTACTGGGCCATTTAATTAAACTGATAACTCGTCGTTACAATCATCCTGTTGTAAATTGGGTCCCATAACATAGGCTTCCTTCCATCAGGAGAGGAACATGTTTCACTCAGACACTCAACTTCCATCAAAAGCCTGAAAATCCCAAATATCCGCTACAAAATCCATCGACTTTTACATCATATCTATAGCAAAAAATAAGCTCCAAAAGCTCATATTTTTGCCCACATATAGTTAGTCATTCCACACCAGCTTTTTCTAAAATGCTCTTGTTAAAACCACTTGTGGTTACACATTTCTGGAAAAAAAAACAGTTGCTGTCCTGGGTACCTTCCTGAGTTCTGTTGAATTGTTTATTTTACTATTAAATTATTGTTAATCCATTATTGTTAAATAGACTTTTAATAGAATACACTTGCACTCCACTCTTTGACTTTGCTCAACTACAAATAATTGCACTATAGTCATACATACTGTTACAAAAATGGCAACAGCACCACAACTCGAGAGGTGTAAATATAAGTGCAGATTTCAGTAGCCGGAATGACAAATAAACTAATCTCTATCTGATCAATGAAAGTGCCGTGTGGCATCAAAATGTGTGGCAGTCTGAGTACATTTGATAAATTACCTTTCAAGCTTGAAAACAGGCTCGCCTTATTTACATTTGCAGCTAGCACACCCTCATATGCATGTAGGAACCTCATCCAATTCCTCACACCAAAGGAGAATTACATCCAAATGAAAATTTCACTGTAGGGGTAGAGAGTCATCAATGGTAATATCAGCTGTAATGCAGTTTAGATGGAAAAACAGATTAGGTGTGTGTATACACTCTCTGAGCACCATATTAATAACACCTGTACACCTGCACTTTCATGGAAATGAAGCAAATTAGGTAATGTTTGCAACAAAAATCAGAATAGGGAAAATCTGATCTCAGTGATTTTGACTGTGCCATGATTATTGGTTTGAGTATAACTACTGATCTCCTGCACCTCTCACACACAACAATCACTAGATTTCAATCAGAATGGTACAACAAAGAAAAAAACACCCAGTAAGTGGCAGTTCTGCGGATGCAAATGCCTTGTTGCTGAGAATGCTCAATGGAAAATCGACAGACTGGTTCGAGCTGACTGAAATATACTTTCAGCCAAGAACAGATAGCTGATTCTGCAGTGGGCATAGGCTCACCAAAACTGGACAGCTGAAGACTGAAAAAAATTTGCCTGTTCTGGGGAATCTCAGTTTCTGCTGTGGCACACGGATGGTAGGGTCAGAATTTGGTGGAACAGCAGGAGTCCATGGACCTAATCCGCCATGTTTCCACAGTTCAGGTTGATGGAGGTATGCAAGAACCTGGCTGTTCATTTAATGAAAAAGAAAACGCAAATCATCGAGCCAGATGACCTTCCTTTGCTTAGTGCACTTATGATATTTGTCTGCCCACTTTAAGCACTGAGATTAAACAATGAGTGACAGGACTTAACATCTATAGCATTTTAAATGTTCTATGCCAGTGTCTCCCAAACTTCTCACCCCCCTTTTGTTAATAAGAATATTTGCAACCCCCCATCCACACTACTCAAATTCCTACCATTGACTTGTATCTCTATTTTATTATAAACACACTCACGTTAAAGCTTTAAATTATCTTAACTTTATCGTTTGCGTGTATAATGGATAGTCTGTGAAAGCTCTTTTAACCGTGTGATATACTATTGTGACTAACTTGATCAACCTGAAATCAGCTTCACTGTTCCTCCGTTCCCAGATAGAAAAAATGATCTGGCCCAAATCCGAGCCAAAATATCCACAAGGTCGGGGCCAGATCCGTAAAGTGGATCTGGCCCGGCTTCCTTTAGCACATGGTTTAAATATGACCTAAAACATCATCAGATTTTCACACAAGTCCTAAAAGTAGATAAAGAGAACCCAGTTAAACAAATGAGACAAAAATATTATACTTGGTCATTTATTTATTGAGGAAAATGATGCAATATTACATATTAATGAGTGGCAAAAGTATGTGAACCTTTGCTTTCAGTATCTGGTGTGACCCCCCTGTGCAGCAATAACTGCAACTAAACGTTTCCTGTAACTGTTGATCAGTCCTGCACATCGGCTTGGAGCAATTGTAGCCCATTCCTCCGTACAGAACAGCTTCAACTCTGGGATGTTGGTGGATTTCCTCACATTAACTGCTCACTTCAGGTCCTTTCACAACATTTTGATTGGATTGAGGTCAGGACTTTGACTTGACCATTCCAAAACATTAACTTTATTCTTCTTTAACCATTCTTTGGTAGAACGACTTGTGTGTTCAGTTAATGGTCAGATGTCCTGACATTTTCCTTTAGAATTCTCTATATAATTCAGAATTGTTCCATCAATGATGGCAAGCCGTCCTGGCCCAGATGCAGCAAAACAGACCCAAACCATGATACTACCACCACCATGTTTCACAGATGGGATAAGGTTCTTAGGCTGGAATGCTTTGATTCCTTTCTCCAAACATAACACTTTTCTTTTAAAGCAAAAACTTCTATGTTGGTTTCACCCGTCCACAAAACATTCTTCCAATAGCCTTGTGGCTTGTCCACGTGATCTTTAGCAAACTGCAAATGAGCAGCAATGTTCTTTTTGGAGAGCAGTGGCTTTCTCCTTGCAACCCTGCCATGCACACCATTGTTGTTCAGTGTTCTTCTGATGGTGGACTCATGAACATTAACATTAGCCAATGTAAGAGAGAGGCCTTCAGTTGCTTAGAAGTTACCCTAGGGTCCTTTGTGACCTCGCTAACTATTACACGCCTTGCTCTTGGAGTGATCTTTGTTGGTCGACCACTCCTGGGGAGGGTAATAATGGTTTTGAATTTCCTCCATTTGTACACAATCTGTCTGACTGTGGATTGGTGGAGTCCAAACTCTTCAGAGATGGTTTTGTAACCTTTTCCAGCCTGATAAACATCAACAACTCTTTTTCTGAGCTCCTCAGAAATCTCCTTTGACTGTGCCATGATACACTTCCACAAACACGTGTTGTGAAGAGCAGACTTGTATCCCTGTTCTTTAAATAAAACAGGGTGCCCACTCACAGCTGATTGTCATCCCATTGATTGGAAACACCTGACTCTAATCTCACCTTTAAATTAACTGCTAATCCTAGAGGTTCACATACTTTTGAAACTCATTAATATATAATATTGGATCATTTTCCTCAATAAATAAATGACCAAGTATAATAATTTTGTCTCAATTGTTTAACTAGGTTATTTTTATCTATTTTAGGACAATCTGATGATGTTTTACGTCATATTTATGCAGAAATATAGAAACTTCTAAATGGTTCACAAACTATATGGATCACCTCTGGCCTGAATCTGCATCACTGCCAGCAGTTTCAGTTGTTCTTTACTACTTATGTTAACATTATTTTAGAATGTATGGGATTTAGACATTTACATTAGAGTGTTTGCCCATGTCCAGTTATTCAGACGTGCTAATGGCTTTATTCACTGCTATACACACAATGTACCAAAGAGATTCACTGTGACACTTGAGAGACTGTTTTCTATAAGTTGTCGTTCTGACAAAAATGAACCACATTTGTCTGCCTTGTTAGGATATTCCCTGCAAAATTTGCAGAACATTTCAGTTCAAAACCAATCCATGAAATCCCTGAGGTAATAAAGCTACACGCCTCACTGTGACATCATTTGTCAACATATCATATCATTGGCTTGTTTTGACTGGAAGCACCAATGGATTAGAGCACTTTTTGCCTAAAAAGGGGTTAAATATTTAAGTGAATTGACTTTGGCCTCAACTGACATTAACGCTGTTCTGTCATCACATTGTGCGCACACACACACACACACACACACACACACACACTTGCAAGGTATCTTTCAAGCACTGCTGTCCCGGCGTCGCATTCAACTGGCCCCAGAATTCGGCAAGTTATTGTTGAACTCTGACAAAACAAATTAACTTTACTGTGTAATTATTACAAGTGACATACACTATGTATCTTAAAGTTCTAGTGTAGCAGCATTCACTCTTTTCAACAGATCGTCTCTAATGTGCCTCCGTCCTGCTGCGCCCCAGTTTGGGAACCACTGATCTATGCTATGCAGCCCCATATTCAGCAGCACTGTGTGTTGTAAGTGATACACTATTGTGTGCTACTATAGTCCTTCTGTCTGTTTGGACCAGATGGGATAGTATTAATGAGCCTTGGGTGCCAAACACCCTGTCACCAGTTTGTCCCTCCTTGGAACACTGCCAGGCACCACTGCTGACAAAGAGCACTCAACAAACCTTGCCATTTCGAAGGGTCATGGGGTTCTGGAGTAGGGATGGACAGTCTGGCAAAAAAATTGTGTCATGACATCATTTGTGCATCTTCCATGTTTTTGAGTCTTCACATGGAAGTATTAGTAATTGGTGTGCTTTGTGTTGCGTGACCGCGGTTCATGTTTGTTTAAAACTTGTTTGGAAATTCGGTTGATTGAAATTCGCTTATTGGACACTTGCTGGCATTGCATGCTATGCCGTTTGTTTTAAACCTTACTTTGGATGCTTGTGTGCATTGGTTGTTTTTGTTTTGGTTGGTTGTTACATACCTGTAATTCTGGTGCTGATGTCTGGCTGTTTTTTCTCCCTTTCCTTTTTCCCTACTCTTCATCCCAACCCTAGACTGGGACAATATATAAATCGCATATGGTCCTAATATCTGGCGACACTCTAATCACCAGGAGTGGCAAAAAACGTGCATTGTTCATTTAAAATTCCCTTGTCTGTGCATGTAGACATGATTAAGATGACCTGCAGAAGTTCAACCTGAGCATCAGAATGGGGAAGAAAGGTCATTTAAGTGACTTTGAACGTGCCATCGTTGTTGGTGTCAGACAGGCAGGTCTGAATATTTCAGAAATTGTTGATCTACTGGGATTTTCACTCACAGCCATCTCTAGGGTTTATAGCAATGCTTAATGCCTGTAGATAATGCTTATTACTATCTCAATCAATGTATTAGGTTAATAGATCATAACATAATCCTTTTAAATATCCAAGGTCAGAATACTTTTCTTTCACAATCTAACTTTACTACCACAACCACTTTACTAGTCAGGGATATGGGGCTCCAGTGCATATCCCCAGAGAACACAAGATTGCAGGTCTAACATGCTTTCAAAGGAACACCAGTCCACCACAGGGCTTGGTAAGGGTCGTTGGTGCAGCATTGGATGATGATATGATGATGATAAATAGTTTCAATCAATTTGGTAAAATGTCCATGTATATATTTTTTTCCTTTTTTTACAGATCTTTTCCAAGTGTCCCAACAATTCTAAAGCTGACTGTACCTTCACAAGTATTAATTTACACATCACTCGAATGATTTTCTCCCTTTATAAATCACACCGCATGTGATAAATGATTCTATTTGCACTGACACATTCCTGCATTTTGCACCGTTAGATAGAAAGCCCTCAAACATATTGATTAGAGCTAACCCGCAAAATGGACAAGGCTCATTACCGTGATGCAATGCACCACAGACCCTGTTAGTAAATCAGCTTGGACATTGTAGTGTGTTTTCAGGTTTAGGATTGATGGCATTCCAAATAGCACCTTACCTCTACCAGTGCCCTCCATTTACCTCCTATTGTTGAGTACCCACAATTTAAATTTTGTTCAGTGTATAATATATAAAGATATATAATTTATAACAAACGTTCTGTAAAACAGTGAGACTGTTTAGTCAGGCACCTTAAATTACATCCATTCATTATCTTAACCACTTAAGATACACACACACACACACACAAAGAACCCACACAGACATGGGGAGGACATGTAAACTCTACACAGAAAGGACCCAGACCCCACCTGGGATTGAACCCAGGGCCATGTCGCTGTGAGGTGACGATGATACCCACCAAGCCACTTTGTCACCCACATTAAGTTACAGCAAAGATCATTTGCTTGGTATTAACCTGGTGAAATAACTGCACAAGCACGT
Source organism: Ancistrus triradiatus (assembly GCA_025084515.1). Lineage (NCBI taxonomy): Eukaryota > Metazoa > Chordata > Actinopteri > Siluriformes > Loricariidae > Ancistrus > Ancistrus triradiatus. The sequence goes on along the minus strand of JAJAGP010001603.1, from coordinate 107,458 downwards.
ATGTAGTAGTAGATGTGAAGAATGAGACACATGAGGGTGAACAAGACAGAACAGTGAATCCCTGCCCATTATAAGATAACAGAAAGTCCCCAAGGTACAATATTATGTTGACATCCTTAAGAGTAAGCAGGGTTTGGAATATGATGGATCAATTTAGGGATTTTCCCATAAGAATATTCAAGAAAGGCTTTATTGCCATATAAATGTAGAACAGTAGAGCAAAAGGTGTTTGGGTGTCAGTTCGGTGTGGTGAGGAGAATGATGACTAGTTGTTTTGCAGATGAAAACTTTGTCATAAATGTCCATCATTGGGGGAAAACGACCACAGTGATCTCAAGGGTCTTCAATATTCTCTGCAGGGACTTGCTTTCTGAGGCCGTGCAATTCCCGAACCAAACACTGAGGCAGATACTCTCAATAGTGCCACTGTATAAAGAATGGGAGGTGGAAGTCTTGCTTTTATAGCAATGAGGCTGGTGTCGAGGGTCCATCTGAGGTTCTCTGCTAGGTGTACAGCAAGAAACACAGTGCTCATGACAGTCACCACTGTTGATGTTCAGTGAGAAGTGATCATCACAAACTCTCCTGAAGTCAACAGTCATCTCTTTTTTTGTCCACATGCACAAACAGATCATTTCAACACCAGTCCTAAGCTTTTCCACCAGTTGCCAGGGAACTGAAGTCATTATGAACAGCATTCTTACGTGTGTGTGTCTTTCTTGTCCAAGTTCCAAGTGTAGGGTGGTGGAGATTAGTGATCGAACATTACAGGGTTTATAATGGCCGATGCTGATATTTAAAGAGTAGGGTGACCGATGGCTGATATATAATGCTGATATCACAATTATTATTATTATTTCTTTTGCAACTGACAAAAATAATAACAACAATAAACTGAACTTATATGAACATTTATTATTAACACTTTTAATTACTTTTAATTAGTGGTCCAACAGTCCACTGTCCAGGTAGATATTTCCTTTAATCTGAGTTAAAGCCTGGGTGTGGGAAAACATGAGCCCCTGTGGATCTGATACACTACCTTGGAGAAGTCAATTATATTTATAGAGTGTATATATAACACTACTGTATATATTTGGGTATTTAGCAAGAATTAGGACTGAAATATATTGGGTGTTTGTTGAAAGCAACATTTGTGAAAGCTGGTTAAAGTCACAGAAAGCTAGCTTACATTTCTATATTAGTGCATGCAGGCTGCCTTCAGTCGAGTCGATGCTGTACAGTGAGAAAGCTGCCAAAGTACCTGTCCCTATAATTCTTTTCCCCTATAAAACTATTTTTGTCGACCTCAGAAAACAAACAGGGCATGATGTGATGCAAATAAGCCACAAGCTGTTCAAGAGAAACTGCAAAGACTCCAACTTCATGCAGCACAATTTTTGGGGCATTCACTGCTCCAGTTTCTCAAGGTGTAACATAAAGCAGAATGTGTGCCGTCAGCTGCTCTGCTAATGGTGCTTGGGTTGAGATTGCATTCTGGTATCGCCTCTTTACAGCATTGCAGAACTTCTTACTGCATTAGCTTGACTCAGGACTGTAAATTTCTGTACAGCACAGCAGTGTGTCAGCAGCTCCCATTAGCACCCATTAAACCAGTGGAGGGAATCCTTTTCTCCCAAAGGTGATAAAGCGAGTCCCCTCTGATCAAAGAGCAGACAGTATATAATGATACGAGATGGCTAAATCAACCACCAACAAACTGCCTGGCAGTTTAGCCACTGTTGCACAAGTGGGCAGTGCCAAGTCATTAGTGCAAAGCAATATGCACTAAAGAGCAGGTCCATGCCAACACCTCCCTACCAGTTAGGAAAAATGTTTAGCTGTTCCCAACATTACACAAGATAGTAGTCTTGAGTTAGTGCATCATCAGAGGTGTCGTTAATATTTACACACCTACATTTACAGCAGGAAGATGTGCACACAATGTTAGAACAGAAGTGCCATGGACTGTCATGCATTTCTAACGTTTATACTTTCTTTCTGAGCAGCTAACACAATTAAAAAAGTAAGAAATCTTTATATTGTGGGTACACTTACTGTATGTATTATTTCACTGTCATGTTTTCAGTAGTACACATTTAGGACACAATTGCATTATTCTGAATCCCTGCAAGACAGAAGTCCCATAACAATAGTGGTGGAATACGTCACGTAGGGGGTGGGCGATATGGTACAAATATTATTTCACAATATTTAAAGACATTTTCACAATACGTGATATTTATCATGATACAAGTGGTAGCAGACAATATGCATCAGTATGCTATTCAATTATTATTCCATACTTAGTAAAGTGATTTATATTCTAAATGACCTGTGCTTCATCAAATTAAACAGGACTAATTACACTCTTTACTATAAAACATGCAATTGATCAGTGTCCTTTAAGCACTGACGATAACTTTGATATGCACAGAAAAGCACATCGTCTATCACGATGATAAAATTTATCACGATACAGTAAAATATTGTCATATTGCCCACCCCTAATGTCACGCATATGACTACAGCCATTGAACTGAAAGATTAAGGTCTAGGACTGTATGCAGAGTCAATTAGTGATCGAGATCATAAAAATTCTATTAGCAAACTAACTTTATTAACCAGTGAAATTCTCTCTGACTCCTAGAGAATACAACACAGAAATGATGATGTATTTGAAATGACATGCAATCGGAAAGCCAGATATCTTTACATATTTCATCGAGATAGTGCTGAAGAGATGCTGTCCACATACAAGCCTTAATGCTTATAAGTACGTGACCTGTGAGCACATTTAAAATGTTAACTAGCAAATGTTAACGCAAATTCAGACGTACACAAACATACTCCTATTCGTCCTTGCAGAATTTCTGAAGTTCAGTCATATTTTCTGATGAGTGACAATGAACTGCTCAGTCTTCAAGTCCATCAACAGATCAGATTTAGCTCAGGGCTCTGACTCAAGGACATTCACCGTCCTATCCTTAAGACAACATGTTTTTTGGCAGTGTGCTTGGGGTCACTGTCAGACTGAAAGGTGAACCACCTGCCCATCTACAGCTGTCTACCAGAAAACTTCATGTTTTCCTCAAGAATTTGGGTGTACATAACAGCATCCATTTCCCATTCAATCCTGACCAATTCCCCAGTTCCATCTGAAGAAAAACATACTGTAGGCAACTCCATACTTAGTAGGTACATAGTTGGTATGGTGTATTTTGGGTGTTGTGCTGGATTTTAGTGCAAAAAGCTTAATTATGGTCTCATTGGATCATAAAACGTTGGCAACAGAGGCATAAATGACCCTCAGGGTGGCACTTTTTCAGTTTGCCTTTATATGCCAGCTGTGTGTAAAGCTTGTGAGATTGTTGTCATACGCACAGACTGACCAATTTCAGTCATGAAGAATTCTTCGTAGCTTCTCTGGTCAATATCCTCCTGAGTCACTCCTCCAGTTTAGAGTGAGGGCCCAATCACAAGGTGTTGGTTATGCCCTGTCATTTCCATTGCGACATAAAGCTCTCAACATAGAGAAAGGACTCTGAATTTTTTTGTATCCTTCTCCTAATGTGTGCCTTTCCACAACTTTATCCCCAAGCCTTGTAAACAGCATCACACCAACCATGGTAAATTCAAATCCTCAAGGAATTTTTCCCTATTCACTACTTTCCTAAAAATCTGGAACACTATACTGGGCACTATTACAAGGACCTGGAAGGTGACTAGTTGTACCTGAGCAAGTTAGTAATTGTTACTCTTAAGGGGCTGATGACTTATTCACTTACTCTATTACAATAAGCTCTATATGAATAAATTTGACTTTGACTTAAAACCACGTACTTTACTAAATACATTTTAGTAATAGATCAGTGTGACATGTGACAAAAGATAAGAATTTTGAGAGGGTATGATGATTTTATACAGGCACTGTAACAAGTCTATATATAAAGGCTCTGATTTTAATTTCTTAAACTCATATCTGCAATTGTCACAAAAATGAAGACAAGCTCTGTGAGTTTCTGCTATTGTTGTGAACCAGAAGATGTGCCTGCATCGTGAGACTACGTAAATTATTTTCTAATCTTACTAATCTAGAGGAGGGCGGTATGACGGTGCTTGCCGCACAGCTCCAGAGATCCCTGGTTTGATCCCAACCTTGGACTCTGCCTGTGTGAAGTTTGCATGTCACCCCTGTGTCCATGTCAATTACTTCTGGGTAATTCACTTTTGTCCCACATTCCAAACACATGAATTAGGTTAACTGGTCACTCTAAGCTGAACTGCTGTGAATGTGTTTGACTAGCATTGTTATAACCTTGCTCCTGTCACGAATAGCCATTGTTGCTGATATAATGGTACATAAACAACTAAACAAACTAATCTAGCAGATCCAGATTGGCATGTAGAGAACTTATTTGAGATCCTAAGAGAATAAAATGTCTATGCTTATTTACTTGTTTATTTATGAATTTGTTTGACCTATGACATCAGCTTTGACTACTATTCCAACCCGGTTGATACACATAGCAGACAACAAAAACCCAGGTCAGGGACACATGAGTCAGGACCCAACCTGGAGTCAAGGATTCAACTAACGCAATTATGAAACTAGACACAATGTGGGCCCCGTGACCACCAAAAGGGAGTGTTGTGCTACATAATTCATTCTGTTTTTAAGGTTTTAACAGTGTTTTAACAGTGCTTAAGATAATAACTACGATTAAGCTAACAATAGCAAAAAGGCACCTTTTTAACGAACTTAATGAAATGTTGCTATAACATTTAGCAACATTAAAAATAATATACACCGATCAGGCATAACATTATGATCACCTCCTGTATTTACACTCATTGTCCATTTTATCAGTTTCACTTATAGAAGCACTTTGTAGTTCTAGAATTACAGACTGTAGTCCATTTGTTTCTCTACATACTTTGTTAGTCCCCTTTACTCTGTTCTCTAGTGGTCAGGACCACCACGGGACCACTACAGATCAGGTACTATTGGGGTGGTGGATCATTCATAGCACTGTAGTGACACTGATGTGGTGGTGGTGTGTTAGTGTGTGTTGTGCTGGTATGAATGGATCGGACACAGCAGTGCTGCTGGAGTTTTAAAAAACTGTGTTCTCTCACTGTGCACTCTGTAAGACACATCTACCATACTGCACCACCTTGCAGATGTAACGTCAGAGACAGTAGCTCATATGCTGTTGCACAGTTTGTGTTAGTCATCCTCTAATGCTCACAGGATTAGCTGCCTACAGGATGCTAGTGGCTGGACATTATTGGTAGATGGAATATTTTCAGTTCAGCAGTGACACTGAAGTGTTTAAAGACTCCAGCAGCACTGCTGTGTCTAATCCACTCCTACCAGCAAAACACACTAACACGTCACCACAACATCAGTGTGAGTGTAGAGCTGAGAATGCAGTAAGATAGTAAGATAGCTATAGGTAGTAAGAGTGCAAAGTCAGGCTCAAAACAGCAGCCCTGCTATCTTGCTTTAACCTCTTTGCCTTTGTTAGCTTAGTCAAATTCCACATATTCATCGGGGGGATTATGTTTTCTTATTTAATTCATTTTTCCGAACGTTCTCAGAGTTGTTCCTCTACAGCTTACTTTTGCCATACATGCAAACAGCACTCACTGTGTTGTTCATGTGTTTGTGCCACTGTCACGCACTGTACAAGTTAAATGACTGGTTATATGACACTAATCAGCTGATCACCAGTTATGGCCAATCACTCTAAAAGCAGAAGGATATGTCGTTTTTTTTTTAGTTTTTCAAATTCTGTGCATTTCCGTCCATTTCCGTCTTTATATCTGAAGTCCATTTTTATTCCTCAGTTCCACAATTCCGTCTGTGTTCTTCGCATCACTGAAATCATAGGGCCCTACTTCAGGACACCATGAGACTAAAAGCAGGAAACAAATCAAGGTGGCTCAGTGCTTGGTTTCGTCCCAGCCTTCCATGATGCTGATACCCATCCAGGCCCTCACTGACTGCAGTGCCCAGGTCCGGGACTGCATCTTTATTGTCTGTGTGTCAGTGTTCACCCCGTCTGTGATAATAATTCCAGACAAACTTGACAAAATGGTTATTTGAAACACTTTACTGTGCTACGACTGTGTCTGCTACACAGGAGAAGCCTCATAGCTAAAGCAGTAAGTTTTAATGCATTTTGTCTCAAACAAATTTGGAGAGTATTTTAAATGAGTCTATTCCCTCTGGTTATAATTATGCATATAAACCTGCAGCTACTGTTTACCCTGCTGCAGTGACTTTGACTGTGATCTCCATCCATTATTCCCCTTATATCAATTCATGTCTGATTATTATCATTTCATTATTGTAATTATAATTAACACCACTCTAATTGGGTGTTGCAGAAAGCATAACTGGTTCTACTAAACTTCATCCTTACATAATCTCAAACCAATTAGCAGTAAATCAGTGCAACTTGGCTGCTCTTTATGTCTTTACATTTGATCCCTGGTGCCTTTGGGATCATCATGAATAGTCCAAAGTCGATTCATGCTGAATTAACATTATTAAAATGGCAAAATCACATGAACGAGTACTTAAGACTTAACTGAATTCCTGCATTGCTGCATTTTTACAAACTCAACTGATTGCCCACTATGTGCACACTTACAGTATACACCAGAGAGCTCAGCAATACAACAGCACCCTCCCAGCTGCTGCTGCCGTAGCAGAAGAACACATTGTTTCTCCACACATCATTGACTCTGCAGTATCAAGGCCATAATAAAAAGCCAAGATATCTTATAGGCAGAGCTCTCAGGGACACAGCGGTTGTTAAAGTGGTGTTAATCTTTTATGAGAAAGGCAATGAGAAGGAAACAACATCAAAAGATGTTAGGGTGCAACAGAAGAGCAAATTGGTGTTTACATTTAGCTTGAATGAAGAAGAATTGGGCAAAGAATTGGGCCTTCTGCTGTGTTACATCACGACCAAGGTAGTGGTGATGATCAAAGTTGAGACACTAACATTCACTTGTCCCCTCCTTGTGTAATGTCCCTCCTAATGTAGTCCATGTAAAAAGAAGAGCATAGCAGGACAAACAGCACCGGCATACTGCAGCAACAATTCTGCGGTTACTGGTCTCTTTTTTTTAAATGTCAAGGGTGGGAAAGATCAGCTGGTTGGGGATATTGGACGAAAGCTGATTATTTCAAATATCATCTACAATAAAACCTCAATTAATTACAGACTCGATAGCACACAAAATATATAGTGGGGCAAAAAAGTATTTAGTCAGCCACTGATTGTGCAACTTCTCCTACTTAGAAAGATGAGGTCATAGGTACACATGATGTACTATGGTACTATGAGAGACAAAACAAGAAAAAAAAATCCAAACGTTTCCTGTAAGTCTTCACCAGGTTTGCACACACTGTAGCTGGTATTTTGGCCCATTACTCCATGTAGATCTCCTCTAGAGCAGTGATGTTTTGGGCCTGTCACTGGGCAACATGGCCATGTTCCATCTTCAATGCTCTCACGGATGGAAGGAGGTTTTGGCTTAAAATCTCACGATACATGGACCCATTCATTCTTTCCTTAACACGGATCAGTCATCCTGTCCCCTTTTCAGAAAAACAGCACAAAGCATGATGTTTGTTCTTGGGATGCAACTCAGAATTCTTCTTCCTCCAAACATGATGAGTTGAGTTTTTACCAAATAGTTCTGATATTATACCACATGATATTCTCCCAATCCTCTTCTGCATCATCCATATGCTCTCTGGCAAACTTCAGACGGGCTTAAGCAGGGGGACACGCCTGGCACTGCAGGATCTGAGTCCCTCTCCACGTAGTGTGTTACTGATGGTAGCCTTTGTTACTTTGGTCCCAGCTCTCTGCAGGTCATTCATCAGGTCCCTCCGTGTAGTTCTGGGATTTTTGCTCACCGTTCTCATGATCATTTTGACCCCACGGGATGAGATCTTGCGTGGAGCCCCAGATCGAGGGAGATTATCAATAGTCTTGTATGTCTTCCATTTTCTTACAATTGCTCCCACAGTTGATTTTATTTCACACCAACCTGGCTTGCCTATTGTAGATTCACTCTTCCCAGCCTAGTTCAGTCTACAATTTTCTTCATGGTGTCCTTCGAAGCTCTTTGGTCTTGGCCATGGTTGAGTTTGGAGTCTGACTATTTGAGGCTGGGACAGGTGTTTTTATACAGGATATGAAGGTCAAACAGGTGCATTAATTACAGGTAACGAAGTGGAGGACAGAATAAGCTTCTTAAAGAGTTACAGGTCTGTTGAGAGCCGGAAATCTTGCTTGTTTGTGGTGACCAAATACTGATTTTCCACCATAATTTAACAATAAATCTTTAAAAATCATACAATGTGATTTCCTGGATTCTTTTTCTCATTTTGTCTCTCATAGTTGAAGTGTACCTATGATGAAAATTACAGACCTCTCTCATCTTTCTAAGTAGGAGCACTTGCACAACCAGTGGCTGACTAAATACTTTTTTGCCCCACTGTAAATGTATATATTTGGTATTTAGAATAAAGAATATAATAAGAATAAACTTTTATTTATAGCACATTACAGTACAGTACAGAAACTGTAATCCAGAGTGAGGTCCATCGTTTACAATCCTGCAAGGTAAGATCTAAGTAATTGTGGATTAAGGGTCTTGCTCAAAAGCCAACAATGGCAGTTTTGCAGTGCTGAGACCTTTCGGTCAACCACTGTACCAGACGTCTGTGGAGGGAATTAGTATGCATGAACGAACAGGCTATGCTCATCGTGCAAAATCCACCACCCTCATGAGTAGGGATGGGTATCGTTTGTATTTTTTCGATTCCAATTCCAAGTTTCGATTCCAGACTGGTGAAAAAAACATGCCAAATGTTTAGGTATTAAGAGTATCTTCATTTCAACTTCAAAAGTAATCATTTTTATGTTTTTACATTTAATCCTATTATAAGTAAAAGCTCAACATGTACTAAAGCAGTGACCTACCAAACTTCTCTCAGTTACTACAGGTCATGAGTCGTATCTACTGCTGAAATGATGAACATGTGATCATTTTTACATTTTGCGTTTTTATATCATGCTGGGGCTTTGCCATGTTGGAGGTGCAACCTCCTTTTACAACAGATTAACTTTCCACAGATAGTGCATTTGGCCTTTTCCTTTTCTCTCAAAGTGGAGAGCTTTCTAGCATCCATCTTCCACTAATGTTCTAGTGGAGCATATGAAAACAAAACTACGCTATGACATAAGTGATTATATGATGCAGTGGTCCTGCCAGATAGGTGTCTTTACTACAAATGTATTTTTGTACGACTCATGGCCATGTATTTGAAGCATAAAATGTGTTAGTAGAAACTGATTATTGGAATTGAAATTCTAGGTATTTAACGAGTACCTGGTTCTTGAAATTTTGGAACTGGTTTGGAATCGGGTTTTGATACTCAACCCTGCTCATCAGCACCATGATCAATCAGAATGGGGAGGGTATTAGACAACTGCCCCACCTGAGCACCTAGGCAATCTGAGTTTTTCATATGCTGTCGTTCCAGTGAAACCACCCTCTTCACAAGGCATGATACTGAAATGCTTAAGGGACCCATAAAAAGTAAAAGTATAACATTAAAAACACGTTTACACAATCACTGGCTCTATACACACACAGATCAAGACTATGCTGATGACAACCACTCACATTGTTACAAACAAAACACAGCAAGTGAAACGGCACTATAGATAACAGATATTAAGTCATATTCTTTTTTAAAATGCCATACTGTGCTGTGGAATGTCAGCAAAGTAAATATCAAAGCAGTACCCATTTTTGGCAGAAGTACTATGTAGAAATGGTTGCACGGAGGCTGTTATAAGCAAAGACTGTCTCTGCAAAGCTCATTTCATTCAGTTACGTCATCCTGATTACATAAGATGTAAAACAGATCAACAAAATTGCTAATTCCTGTCTAGTTTTATGGGTCCGTTCAAGTGATGTTGTGCTTTGTAGACAAACAGTGTATGTTCTGGACATTCCCCCATTAAAATATTAACAAGATATTAACAACTGCATGGGGCGACTATCTCCAGTAAAACTACAACAAAGTTGAAACAACTTCTGCCGGCATATCATCCTGAAGCTGCGGTCAATCCATCCTTACCTAAATGCAAATGCACTCTAAATTCTTTATGTTTAAGCCAGTATTTCAGCGAATAAAATAAGGATTAAAATATGTTTAAAATGGCCTGGGCAAAAATGGCCTGCATGGCAGAGTTCCAAGACCACTGCTGAGCAAAAAGAACATTAAAGCTCATCACAATTTTTCCAGAACACACCTTGATGATCCCCAAAACCTTTGGGAAAACATTCTGTGGACTGACAAAACAAAAGTTGAACTCTTTGGAAGGTGTGTCCCATTACATCTGGTTTAAAAGTAACAGCATTTCAGAAAAAGAACATTATAGCAACAGTAAAATATGTTGGTGGTAGTGTGATGGTCTGGGGCTGTTTGCTGCTTCAGGACCTGGAAGACTTTCTGTGATAAATGGAACTATGAATTCTGCTGTCTACCAAAAAACCCTGAAGGAGAATGTCCGGCCATCTGTTTGTGACCTCAAGCTGAAATGAACTTGGGTTCTGCAGCAGGACAATGATCCAAAACACACCAGCAAGTCAATCTCTGAATGGCTGAAAAAAAACAAAATGAAGACTTTGGAGTGGCCTAGTCAAAGTCCTGACTTGAATCCTATTGAGATGCTGTGGCATGACCTTAAAAAGGCCGTTCATGCTCGAAAACCCTCCAATGTGGCTGAATTACAACAATTCTGCAAAGATGAGTGGCCAAAATTCCTCCACAACGCTGTAAAAGACTCATGGCAAGTTATCGCAAACGCTGGGTTGCAGTTGTTGCTGCTAAGGGTGGCCCAACCAGTTATTAGGTTTAGGGGGCAATCATTTTTTCACACAGGGCCATGTAGGTTTGGATTTTTTTCTCTTGTGTTGTCTTTGACTAATATTTAAATTGGTTTGATGTTCCGAAACACGTAAGTGTGACAAACATGCAAAAAAAAAAGGAAATCAGGAAGGGGCAAACACTTTTTCACACCACTGTATCTTGATATTCTGATTTTATATGGTTAATAAAGCTCATAAGATATCTTTTATTCTAACTTGATTCTACACTACAATATCTCATGAGTGTCCACACCAAGTTTGGAGCAGATTGGTGTAAACTGAGTTTTGGTGACTACTTTACTGTATACTGTTATTATCAATGCATGCATATAGACCTAAGCTTATATCTTAATTAGATCATATAATATTTAATTAATTTCCACTTTGTTCTATTGTAGATATCTGCTAAATGTCCACACCAAAGTGTGAAGCAGATCTATGGTGGAAATTTTGAGTTATAACCACTTGTATCAAAATGTATACTGTTATCAAAGCATGCATATAATTCAAGGGAAATGTTAAAAAAGCATTTACGTATTGCAACCTTTACATTTCATATTTTAGTCAACTGAATCTACTGTAGATTTAGTCGACTATAATCTTATTATAATTAGTCAACTAAAAGTAGACTAAAACTAAAAACAATTCAGATGAGTAAATTATGACTGAAACTAAATTATGTTTTAGTCAAAAGACTGAGTTATAAAAAGTAAATAAAGATTCTGAAAGATGTCTGAAAGAAAGAGAAAAGACGACAAACTCTGAAAAGAAAACCTGAAAAGGCAAAACTATAAAGAAGTGAAAAGAAAACTATCTAGAGGAAAACATAAGTTCAAAAAGAGTAAGAAATTTGTTTGAAAACCTGAAAAAAAAACACGCTTGAATGAAGATTTAAGGTTAAGCACATGTTGTTTGTCATTTAAGGTTTTGAGTTTATGTTTAGAATTTTTTTTACTCTATAGGAGTGTTTGCTCTGCCAGTTAATCACACTGCCCAGTGGTGCACTGCTAGTGTGCACTCCTTTCAAGATCAAACCTCATTTGAGGTTGCCTGACACAGGTCAACTCCCACACACATTCCCCTCTTAATATATACTCCCCAAACTTCAGACTCCTGCAGATGGAGTTGCAAGAGGATGATGTGGTTATAAATACCTGCGGGGTGTGCGATACGATATGATTGAGAAGAGGTGGTACAGTGGTTGTTCGATGTGTGGAAAATGGGTCGCAAAGCAGATGTTAATGATTGGCAAAAAGAAGTGATTGCATTTGGATGTGCTAAAAGTCATAGTGTGAAGGAACTAGCTGAATTTGCAGGTGTGCCGAAGTGTATGGTCATACCAGCAGTGGCAAAAATCCCAGTCTACATGAAATTCTCACCAGAATTCATGGAGGTCTTACATGCTAATTAGATATGTGTCAGTCACAGGTGATTCATATTTTTTTGTCCACTGAGTATATCAAACATCCCCAATTTTCGTTTTTAACATCATTCCCCAGGATATATATGTTGTGAGGGATACTAGTCAGTGGTTACTAGAATGTCAAATAGAAAAACTATTTTTCTCTCATAGCCTGCAGGTCTTTTGCTGTTTCATTATTACCATTATTATCATACCCCACAAAACTCTACCACTCTTCCCAGTGAACTCCTAGCAAGCAAGAGCTGGGTTTTTGTTCATGTGCTGTGCTTATGAAACCCTGAGACAGACTGGTGCTGTGTCCAGTGTATGAATTTGGGGACAACTTATGGACACCTCACGCCGAGACCCAGGTGAGGATAAGCAGGTGTTTAGTAAAAAGCTAAAATCGTTTAAAATTGGATTAATATAAGACAACAGAGAGAAATACTCTGCACCCAATAAACGTCTCAATATAAACTCAGTTTCGCTCTTTAATCTAAGACATATTTAGGTCTCAATTTGTCTAATTCTATTTCTCGTGAGACATTTTAGAACGTCTGTGACAAAGTTGATACATAAAAGAAAGCCATAAAAGACACCATTAAGTTATGAGGCAATCATTGAAAACTAAAATCTTTCCTGGGCTGCTTTTTCTGTCGGCTATAAATATCAGCAACTTATTCCTTCAGCTGATTGTATCATGATGTAAGCAATGCAGTGATCAATTACAAATGTAATCTGTCATAGATGTCCTCAAACTTTCCAGGAATTTTAAAATGATCAGTGAATAGTGTAAGTTCCATGTTTCTGCAATTCCTTATTTAGCAGTGGGTTGTTAGATCATTAGGGCAGACCTTAAACACGCAGTAATGATCACAGCGGGTTGGCTTTCTCCCATGTGAGTCTCATTTGTCAGTCTCTTCACTCAACAGAGTTGAATTTGTAAAAAGACTTTCTGCTGAGATGTCCTGGCAGGACAAATTACAACCCCATTTCTTATATAGCAAATTGCTCAAGAAAATATTTAGGTACAGGTAAATAATTAGACTTATAGATAAAATGTTGCAATTACACTCTTCTGTTCTATCTGTCTATCTATCTATCTATCTATCTATCTATCTATCTATATATGTATTGATGAAACTTGTGAAATCGCTAGCATAAGATTGGGAAAAAAGGGTGGTCTTTGCTGGAATTGTGTTACATATGATCCCCACTGCTATGGAAAAGAAAATACTAATTACAACACATGTTTTGGTATTTTATATATATAAAAACTAAATAAATAAATGCAAAAGCAGTATTTGGACTTTCTTTGTCTTATTTTCAATCTTTTTTATGGCCATGAAATATTTGATTGAAACCAAAAATATTGGATTGAAACAAAAATGAAAGAACAATCAATTTTATGTTTTTCTTATTTGGCACAAATGACTCACGTTTGATTTCATTTTAATTTTAATTTTGGAAGGATATTAGTGCTGTCAAATGGCAAAGGGGATTTGAAATGGCAACGGGGATTTGCAGTTTCTTTTTGTAGTTTTAATAATGCATTTATTTTGGGAGGATTTACCAGAGGTGGAAGTAGTACAAAAATATTCTAGTATTGTAAAAATACTATTACTCTGATAAAATTTTACCTAAGTACAAGTAAAATTCCCGTTCGAAAATCTACTCAAGTAAAAGTAATAATAGTTCATATAAAATTATAAGTATAAGTTACTTTTTTAACAGGGGGACGTTGGCTTCTCCAGTGTATTGCAAAAAGGACTAGGGGATATAAATATGTCAACTAGTTGTTTTTAATTAAAACACCTTTACAAATTATGCAAAGTGCAATAACAAAATTAAACAACATTAAACATGACACATAACACATAAAAATGTAGGGAGATATTATGTGTCATTTTAGTGCAGACAATCCCATAAAACATTTTCCAACAATACAACCAATGAAGGGCTTTAATAAAGCATAAAAAAGCTGTTGCATTTCTTGCACTTGAAGGCAAAGTAATCCTTTAAATATGGCCAGGGGTTCACTTCATTTCCTTCAAGTTCAATTTCAGAAAAAAAATTTCGACAGGGTTCCGCTGTCGGCTGGGACTGCACCATTGATGTCTGACTTGCCTGTCTCAATCTTTCTTGTGATTTCAGTTTTAGTTTTCTGTTTGTTCAGTTTTCGTTTGTTCTCCTGCCCGTCATTCACTGGAGTTGTCTCTGGGGCTCTTTTTTTATGTGTTTTTTCTATACATTGTTTTACTCAGTAAGATATGTGATTTAAAATGTACTGAAGTACAATACGTCAAACAAAACATACCTATTAAAAGTAAATTTATGGACTTTTAAACTGCTTTAAAAAGTACACAAAAAATATAGAAATGTAAATGTAATTAGTTACTTTCCACCTCTGGGATTTACTTCCCATAGCCTTCCATCTATATTATATATAAGAAGTTATACAAAACAGAGTCTAAAACAGCATTTAAAAGAGCTTGTTAAATTGCCTTTTTATGTAACTGTTGCCACAAATACTCCTAAGCATTTCATAAACTTTATTTTGTTGTTGTTTTCCCTGCACATGAACCTGGAATACCAGAGATTCTGAGTACAGAAATGTTGGTAATCGTGTTATACTTTGGATTTCAAAGATTCCCAAATCCACGTGTTTTCTATAAACCCTACTGGAAATCTGATGAGGTGATTAATTAGGGAGAGTTTGAAAAAAAAGGATATGCTAGACAGAATACATTTTTCAGGAAGATTTTAGAGCATCGTTCCAGAATTCAGCTATTCAAAACTGACTGAATTTATGAGATTTCCAACAGAGAAATACAGGACACAAGTATGGACACACCTGATGTATGGTATGTATGATCAGTGACACAGAGTGAGATGATTTAAAGAAGATGGTGTCATGAGAAGTCACGAGAAGACTCAAGACTGAAATCTCAGAGTTCAGCAAATGTCTATCCCAGTGTCAGACACGCACTGTCAAATTAAATACTTTGTACAATTTGGCAAGTTAATTCATGCAGTTGTTGAGTCTTTTCCTGACAAAAGTTCAAGCAGGAATATTCATTTGTAATCACACCACACTAAACTATATTTGAGAACGACACTTGAGAGTATGTTATGATAAGGAGAATTTGTAGATAACAGTTCAAATGTATTAGGACCATTTTGAAATGGGAATTCGATTTTTTTTTTTATATGATTAATATCTTAAAAACAAAAAGAGTCCAGTATATTTATCATACAGTATTTCTGTCAGTAAAGACCAACACTATGTGCTTTTTACCTTTCATCACTAAAAATCACGTTGAATATTCATCTTAGTGTTGTGTTTATCAGAATGGACACTGGTGGAGTGTTTCATAATATGATGACTCAATAAATGTCTAGACTGATAAGTCACTCAGCAAAGGTTAAATAATAAAAGGCTCTGTTTAAAATACATCAGAAAAAACTAAATAGGATATTTTCACATCTCAGTTGTTCCAACATCAGACTGACATGTTCACAGACAGCTCCATGTTTCACTTCTACACAGTCGCTATATTTCTCGCTGTCTCATATAAACAGGTCTTGATATTAGGGCTGCAACAATGAATCGATAAAATCGATAATAATCGATTATAAAAAGTGTCGACAACGAATTTCATTATCGATTCGTTGTGTCGCATGATTTATGTGTCCCTCGCCTTGTCATATCCAATAAAAAAAAATATCAGCGAGTTGAACGGAGCGAGGCGGAGTCGGCGCAGACGCGGAATCTTCAAAACAGGTTAGCATTAAGAATTAAATACATTCTACAAATGAAACATGACCGACGCAGAGAAGAAGGTTCGGCTTAAGACCTCAAAAGTGTCGGAGCACTTCACGCTTCACACAACTAAACAATGTGTAACATGCAAGCTTTGCAAAAGTGATTTGACCTGGCACGGGAGCACCCCGGTGATCATACAGCCCTCGAAACGGAAACATGGAGTCACTGATGAGGATGAAGGGAGCTCAACAACAGCGTAAGTCACCACAATATCCCGAGTTTGTTCCGTTTTGAAGTGAGGAAACAGAACGGCGCACTCACACTATGCATAGCACGGTTGATGCTGTTTTTTGCTTGTTAGCTGGATAATGACAGTGATGGAGTTAAGAGACAGATATCCTATATCCTACTTCAACATTGTCTGAGCGTCTATTTTCTGCGGCAGGAAATATAGTCTCTAAAAAGAGAGCCAGCTTTAGCCTGGAGCATGCTGACATGCTAACATTTTTGGATTGCAATGCAAGTTCCTAAAGAAAGGGAGTGAATGAGTTTGTATGTAGTGTTTGCATCAGAGATGCACTTATTTTTCTTTGTTATTTAATTTATTTGAATTTATTAATACATTTAATTTATTATTATTCATTCATTGTAAGCACTTATTTGCTCTGTTATTAAATGTTATATTTCTGAATAAAGACATGGAAAGGTTTTTTTAAACCCGATTCACTGATTAATCGAAAAAATAATCGACCGATTAATCGATTATTTAAATAATCGTTAGTTGCAGCCCTACTTGATATGCGTTAATATTTCAACAAAGAACGCTGTACACTTGGGGAGTTCTATCAATGCTCGGTTTTTTAATTTTAATAAGTTTGTTGTTATTAAATTTAAAAGAGAGCACAAGTTTTTGATTTTTCATTGTATTTTACACCATGAGGCATGGTGTCTTCACTATTCACTGAATATGGACAATGTACTGAGAGATGTTATTAAAAGAGTAAAACTGCATTTAAGCCAAAGGACTTTAGCCGAGTCAGTGGCAACTCAAACTTAGACTGTGGTGTGTAGTAGCAATGTTATCATTGTAGGTTGAAGCTCAGACAAAAAATGTGTTAATATGAGTAAGTAGTACTTAGTAGTGTGGGCAAGACTAAATAGTCAAATGTTTACTCGCTACAGGGTGGATATATATATACACACAGTCCCCCATGCAATGCTCTTTAACGAACTTGTTGACAGGATGGAAGCAGTTGGTTCAATTAGCGTTAATGAAACTTTGGATGATGATTATGACAAAGCCAAAGCACATAGCATGAAGCAAGTTTAAAGAAGGCATGTAGAAATGATAAGATATAAGTAGGGTTGGGTAACATCTGCATTTTATCGATTCTGATTCTGGTTGTTATCGAGTCCAATTTTCGATTAAAAAATGGTGAAAAAAATGTGGCATATGTTTACAGTGGTGCTTGAAAGTTTGTGAACCCTTTAGAATTTTCTATATTTTTGCATACATATGACCGAAAACATTAGCAAATTTTCACACAAGTCCTAAAAGTAGATAAAGAGAACCCAGTTCAACAAATGAGACAAAAATATTGTACTTGATCATTTATTTACTGAGGAAAATTGTCCAATATTACATATTAGTGAGTGGCAAAAGTATGTGAACCTCTAGGATTAGCAGTTGATTTGAAGGTGAAATTATAATCCGTTGTTTTCAATCAATGGGATGACAATCAGGTGTGAGTGGGCACCCTGTTTTATTTAAAGAACAGGGATCTATCAAAGTCTGCTCTTCACAACGCATGTTCGCGGAAGTGTATCATGGCACGAACAAAGGAGATTTCTGAAGCGCTCAGAAAAAGAGTTGTTGATGCTCATCAGGCTGGAAAAGGTTACAAAACCACCTCTAAAGAGTTTGGACTCCACCAATCCACAGTCAGACAGATTGTGTACAAATGGAGGAAATTAAAGACCATTGTTACCCTCCCCAGGAGTGGTCGACCAACAAAGATCACTCCAAGAGCAAAGCGTGTAATAGTTGGCAAGGTCACAAAGGAAACCAGGGTAACTTCTAAGCAACTGAAGGCCTCTCTCTCATTGGCTAATGTTAATGTTCATGAGTCCACCATCAGATGAACACTGAACAACAATGGTGTGCATGGCAGGGTTGCAAGGAGAAAGCCACTGCTCTCCAAAAAGAACTTTGCTGCTCGTCTGCAGTTTGCTAAAGATCATGTGGACAAACCAGAAGTCTATTGGAAGAATGTTTTGTGCGGATGAGACCAAAACAGAACTTCTTCGTTTAAAAGAAAAGCATTATGTTTGGAGAAAAGAAAACACTGCATTCCAGCATAAGAACCTTATCCCATCTGTGAAACATGGTGGTGGTGGTAGTATCATGGTTTGGGCCTGTTTTGCTGCATCTGGGCCAGGACGGCTTGCCATCATTGATGGAACAATGAATTCTGAATTATATCAGAGAAATCTAAGGGAGAATGTCAGGACATCTGTCCATGAACTGAATCTCAAGATAAGGTAGGTCATGCAGCAAGACAACGATCCTAAGCACACAAGTCGTTCTACCAAAAATAGTTAAAGAAGAATAAAAAGTTAATGTTTTGGAATGGCCAAGTCAAAGTCCTGACCTTAATCCAATTGAAATGTTGTGAAAGGACCTGAAGCGAGCCGTTAATGTGAGGAAACCCACCAACATCCCAGAGCTGAAGCTGTTCTGCATTTCATGCAGGTGCTTCAGATGCTTTGCCATTTTAGAGGTGAAACGTCCTTTACAACAAATCACACATAATTCATTCTGAAAGGGAAACTGAATGTGTGAGCACTTTTGAGCTCCGATTTTCCTCTAATATTATATCAGAGCGTATCAAAACAGAAACATGTGATGACCTATGTGAACACATGACACACCAATCCTGGCAGATAGATGCTTCCTTAATACGGATGTATTTTTGGCACTAATCGTGGCCATGTTTTTAAAGTATAAAATGCGTTAGTTGGAACCGATAAGTGGAATCAAAATTCTGTTTTCTTAACGAGTACCCGAGTTCACCACCAACTCTAGATATAAGCACCCTCACTTGACAGTTGCAACACAGGTTCACTTTATACATTTTATACCAAAGAGTGCATGTTGAAAGCTATGGCGTTTATGTATAGACAGTGTGTGAGGCTGTGAATTAACAGCACACAACAGTATCTGCAAGCTTGGAGCTCATGCTTACAGGAACACATCTGCTTGGCAAGCACAAAATGAATCCAATAATATTTTGTTGGCTTTTACTAAAAAAAACAAAAACAACTGTGAGATAGTGGATGCATTCATGCATGTCTGATTTCATATATTTCACTGCTTCTTGCATTGCTCAGAATCACAGCTTGATTCAGTTATTGGCAGAAGAAACACATCACTCTCTGTGTATACAGATCTGATTATAAAAATTAGCATTATATCAGCACACCAAGTTCTACAATACAGATACAAAACATTCTGGCCTGGCAGAACTTATGCTAAATGCATACTGGATTCCAACTACACTAGGGCAACCTGGGTTAATATCTCAAGAGTGCCCTAGCTTTTTCATTTAGGCTACTCTCATTAGATAAAGGAAAGGGTTTTACTTTAGGTAATCATTTTCCTTAAAAAAAAAAAAGCAAAATAGAATATATATATAGATATATATATCTCTCTCTCTCGCTTAGATCTATCTATATATATATATTCTAGACTGATGTTGTATGCACAGTGGTGTTTGAACGTTTGTGAACCCTGTTAGAATTTTCTATCTTCTGCATTAACACAATCATCAGCTTCCCACAAGTCCAAAATAGGGTAAAGAAACCCAGTTAAACAAATAGACAAAAAATATGATACTTGGTCTTTATTTATTGCGGAAATGATACAATCTTACAGATTTAGGCGCGCAGAAGGGATGGAGTAGGTCATAAGGCGAAAGGTGTCACACACTGCACGCACCCCGGGATAGGGAGATGGAGAGGTGAGAGAGAGAGAGAGAGAGAGAGAGAGAGAGAGGAGATGAGGAGGAGAGAGAAAGATGGACGTATATATATATATATATATATATATATATATATATATTATATAATATAATATATATGTATATATATATATATATATATATATATATATATATATACATCTACTATACATATATATATATATATACTGCTCAAAAAAATAAAGGGAACACTTAAACAACACAATACAAGTCCAAGTGTTCCCTTTACTTTTTTGAGCAGTATATATATATATATATATATATATATATATATTCATTAAAATTTGACAATGAAATATTTATCACAGTGCCTACATTATTCATTAATCTTGGTGGAATGCAATATTTTTGTGAATCAACTGATCAAATTTCTCACTGCAATAATGCACTGTCCATTCATTACACTCAAATTCCTTCTCCTGCATGAATATATTTTTCTTATATTTTTTTGTTTGAAGCCTCAAGCACAGAGCTAAGAGACACTCACTGAAGCCCATATGTCTCTGCGTGCCTATGGTATGATCATGTATCCGCTAAAAAGATTAGCACTCTACATTAACTGACATACAGCTTCGAACATTTTGGGCCACACCTGGATGCATGAACTTCGAGGTGGGAAGGTGCATTTTGCACAGAGAAAACCCTTGCTGCTTATTGGACACTGCACTTTTTGTTTGCCGCCGCCTTTTTGCATGGCTTCTATTGAGATGTTTTGTCAACCTTGTAACCAAGCAGTAAATCTGGAATCAGTAACATAGCTGACTTTTCAAACTTCAATAAATCAGCACCAGTAGGTCTTATCATTTCTTTACAATACTTACAATCTACAAAAATAAAATTAGTTTTGGTGAGTCTTATTATGTAAAATGTAATATATGTATAGCTTCATATTAGGTAACACAACTAACTGCAACTCTAAAGGATGGATACAGGAAGTGCCCTACCAGTAAAATGAAGTGATCATATGTGAACATGTGTGCTTCCACCGTTTTAAAAACCATCAGAAAAACTTGATATATATGTGAGGGTTTGTTTACACAAAGAATCAGCATTTTAAACACAGCATAGCCATTCACCTAGCAGAAATGGATGGAGAAATATTTTGATTTAACCATAAAAAATACTGAATTCAGTTAATATTTTTACTATTTTAAACAATTATGTGATATTAGAAGCTGTCCAAGATGATAATTAGGCCAGATGGTAATTACATAAACAATGAAAAAATAATATGCTATGTCGCAAGACTCAATTACATCTGGTTCCTCCTAAATGAAATTGGATGATAATCATTTCTCAAATCTTCATTACCAGCCCAAGTCTAATATAAGTACACAATAAATATTTAAAATTGTAAAAAGTCATTTGTTTTATGCCTACTGAGTTTTATATGAGCAGCTAATCCACCTATGAATAATATCTGGCATGACACTCTCAGCAATCTAATTACCATAGTAGCTGGTTTGCAAGTAACATGTCGACAACAGGTCATTAGCAAGCCACGAGGACTTTACACATCAGCTCAGATACCCTTTGAAAATAGTGTTTCAAAGTGTTTCATTTGTTCTAGATGGAAAAACACACCTTCTTTCACACACCTCCACTTCTTGAGCAGCACATACCGAGTCATGAAGGGCGATTTAGCAATTTTTATCACAATTCTGAACATAGTAGAATTTCTTATATTCTGATATCCCTTCGTCATCAAGGCAAGAATAAGGATGAATTGTGCTGACTAGAGAGGCACTGATTGCAATTATCTTGGACAATTCATGATATCAGGAACTCATGATCAGCCGATTCCGACTTTGACCGATTCTGATTTTGGTTGATTCCGATTGTCCTTCTGTCTAAGAATTATAAATGACAGCATGCAGAAACAATTTTGTTCAACTTCTCTTTTAATGGAACCTTTAGCTTTAGCTTTAACCTCTTTGCTTTTGTTAGCTTCATTAAAATTCCACATATTCAGCAGGTCAATTCTGTCTTATTAAATTCTTTGCATTCTGAACATTTTCGAAGATGTTCCTCCAGGGCGTATTAGCTTATACATTATTGGTTATATGAGACTGATCGGCCGATTGCCAGTCAGTGGCCAATCATGCTGAACAAAGTCAGATTCTGGTTACTGGCTGATCTATCGGTGTATCTTTAGTGTTAACTTTAAAATCCAACACCAATCTATATTTGTATATTCCTATAGTCATGCTGTCAGACATTATGGTGCTATGCATGAAATCATCTCTTGGGTAAGTGCAGTTTGGAAGAGCTTAAAGGAACGACAAATGAGAAAAAAGGGTTTGTAGAGTTTGACCTGGATATTCATTCACCCAAGGAAAACCAGCTCTCAGATCAGTCTTTTTCTCTTCTATAGTTTCTGCATCTCATACGTTTGCATGTGACGATTTCAACTGGCTGGCTGAGCTTCTTTGAATAGCGACTGAGATATCACTGTGTGTGTGTGTGTGTGTGTGTGTGTGTGTGTGTACGCGTCATAACATGTCATATCACTTCTTTCAATAGCTCAGCACATCCTCGGCTAAGTGTCAGGTTATCAGCATGTCCACATTTTGAAGCTGAAATAACAAGCTAAGCTAAGTGGTGACGCCTCCGCTTGGTGTAAAGTTGTAGAAGCTGCAATATCCTTTTTTCGCTCCCTTGAGAGACTGACAGTATTTCACATGACATAATCAACTCTGCAGTTACCAGCAACCAAATGACAGGACATGAGAGGAACTGCTAGCTTAACTGC
Source organism: Ancistrus triradiatus (assembly GCA_025084515.1). Taxonomy (NCBI): domain Eukaryota; kingdom Metazoa; phylum Chordata; class Actinopteri; order Siluriformes; family Loricariidae; genus Ancistrus; species Ancistrus triradiatus. The sequence goes on along the minus strand of JAJAGP010001603.1, from coordinate 84,524 downwards.
AGGAACTGCAAAGTGAACTGAATTGTAATGCAGTTGAATGTTTACTTATTTTAATGGTATGTAATGCATAATTAAATGGTACAGTCTCATGCAGAGATTTGGTCTCCACAGGTCAAATAACTGGTTTTGCTCATTTTCTACAAGTTAACACAGCCTCCGTGGGGGTTCTTGGGTGGTGCAATGATCTAGGGTTAGAGTTTGGGCGCCTGACACAACTGACCATAAACACTTTCACACCAAACTTTTCTAGGGACTAATTTGGGACAAACTATCCCCCACCGAGCTCTACAGAGCACCACCAGTAGGAACGCTGTGAGATGCTGAATAAGTGACGACTCAAAACCGTGTTGTACCTTCTGTCACGTATAGACTCAGTAAAGCCTGGACTTCACTGTCAGTCCACTTATATATGTGTTTTTTTTCCATTTTAGATCTGTTGGTATATGGCGACCAGAGCACAAGTTTATTTAAAAATGGTGGTTGCCCTCAAAAAGGCACTTGCAACTGGACCAACATACACTTGTGTCACTAAGTCTGGACCAATTGCAAAGGCGTGTATGTTAATCTTCACTGTGTGTACACTGTAAATGAGTGTATATTTTAAAAAGAAAATGTTTTCTACTGTTTCATATTGTGTTTATTCAATTGCTTCACCTTGTAATCCAGCACTGAATGACATGAAAATTTAGATTAGATTAGGCTCAACTTTTTTCCCCAAGTTTAGGTTACATAATGATCAGATGAAAGTAGAAGGTGTAGATAAAGACAAGAGGCCATTCAAAATGCCATCTACTGCCACATTGCTACATTAATAAAGGAGGAATTTGAGTTATCAGGTAAAAATTTTGGATTGCTCCTTGTTGTACTTGTTGTACGGTTCAGATAGCAAATTAGGCTTTTAAAATAGCCATATGCCACAGGAAAACATCCTGTTTTACCCGTTTTTTCCTAGCTAGTGTCACAGGGGAGGGTTTAGTGCCTAACGCAGAGTTCACTGGATAGGGCACCAGTTTAACGCAAGGTTCTTTAAATCATCACGTACCCCACTTTCAAGTCCTCAGGTACTTCCATTAGCAACTGCTGTTTCTTTACACACAACTGATGTATGTTATTTATTTAGATTAAAATTACTCTCTGTAAGAAACATTAATTCACAGGTACTGTTTATTTTCTAAGTGTGTTGTTGATTGGTGTTAAATACAGAATTTAACACCAGTCAAAGTTTCTCTATTATGTGTCAATACATGTAACCCCCATTTTGGCAGAAATCACAGCCTCAACACATTTTTTGTAACCAGCTGACAGTATACTTTTTTTTTTTTCTCACTATTCCATATGTCTGGTTGGAGTTATCCTTAGGTTTCCCTGCATGCACAGAATGGTTCAGATATACCCCTAAGACCTGAGACTTTTCAAAAACCTTAAATTTTAACCTTATGTTTTGGATTATTGTCTTCTGCAGCTCCCGTGACGCAGAAGATAGCGTCAGCTGCTGGGAACAGCAGGCTCTGATGACTTGGGTTCAAATCCTGGGCTGGGCTAGCAATATGAAGGTCGAATGCTGACAGGTACCACAAACCCAAAAACCAAACCATTTTTGCTGACAAAAAACACAACTTCATTGCAATGGTATTCCCTAATGGCAGTGGCTCTATCAGCCTGCAGTTCTTCCAGCAGAGTAGGCTAATGCAGAGGTCATGTGGAGTCCATGCCTTGACGCGTTAGAGCCTTGAGGGAGACATACACAACATTAGGCAGGTGGTTTTAATGTCTGATCAGTGTAAATTTCAACTAACTCTACCCCATAACCATAATTGGGTGTGCGTTTATCAGTTCAGCAGTGAAAAGAGGTGGAGAACATGAAGGCAGAGTGTACTGTTTTTTGTACTGTACTAATAATAGTAATAATAATAAGAAGAAGAAGACGGTACCCAGCTGTATTGCAGAAGGACTAAATAGTTAGTTCTCTCGAGGAATAGTTAAAGACACTGGAGGAGAACAAGGGAAAATGGGGGCAAAGAGAAACGAGAGAATTATGAGGGTGGAGAGAAAAGATACGACATGAGACAGGAAAGGGAAGACAAGTATGAGTTTAAATATTACACTGACAATGTAATACTTCATTAAGAGGTTTATTAGCATTAATTCTGTTACAGACATCATGGAACTCACGACTGGTTTGAGCTCTTCAAAAGTAACGCCACTTTACACATTGCCCTAGTTCATAAAATGTTATTGAGACAGCTGAAATACACAGTTGTTTCAATTTCTTTTTTTTTGGGGGGGGGGTTGTATTTTTGGAGAGTGTTGTTGGGTTGATTCGCATTTCAGTATAGGAAACAAAAAATGTTTAAATTATTTTCGATTCTTTTGCCTGATTGTAAGTCTATTTAATGGTCATGCCTGCCAGCTCAGTTTCTAGCATCACTTCTTGATTTCTATAACCTGTCCCAAATAATAATGAGGTGCACCAATATCTCAGATGAAAAAGGTTAAGTCAGAGGAAAGCTCTTTCTACAACTATCTCTGTAACACAGTTACAGCAGGAATAATATCCTAGTTTTAATGCATCCAAACAGCTTGTTTTTCAGTTCAGTTCTATGAATAGTGCCAGAATGACTGCAACCATCACAATTACATTTGACTAATTCATACTAACTTTATCTAAGAGTTCATGTTCTTGATTCAAATATTCCAAATGACATTTACTTTGTGACCTTTGTTGAGCCTTTTAACTGGTTGGCTGAGCTGCAGTCGGTTGTTTAAAGTGACAACATGGACTTTAATATTGCAACAGACTCTGCAACACACACTGGACTGACATCACATTTCTTTTGTTTAAATACTATTAATGCGTTGTTTTCAATTCTGTTTTCAATAATTCGTTTTTTTTAAAACTGTTAATACTTTCCCCACTGTGCGTATATCTACTACCCCCTTAAAAACGTACAACCACTTGTGTAGTCACGTGACTCAGCTGCGTCCAGTCAGCAACATGGAAAAAACATGGAGGTGAATTCAAACACCGAGCAGCTTGTACCAAAAAAAATACCGTGCCCCCATATGAAAATATTTTGGTTTTAGAGAAGATGAAACACAAAAAAAAGAAGTCAGATGTAAACACTGAGGAAAAAATTTCAGCAACCAACAATCGCTTTCAACACAAGCACAATTACTTTAAAGCTACTGAATATGAACAGTGCATGGCTCAATAAAACAGAGAAACTGACCTAGCTGTTAGGAGGTGTTAGGAGCAGTGCCTCACAGTAAGAAGGTCCTGGGTTCGAGCCCAGAGTGATCAGACTTGGGACTTTTCTGTTTGGAGTCTTCATGTCCTCCTTGTGTCCATGTGGGTTTATTCCGGGTGCTCCGGTTTCCTCCCCAGTCCAAAGACATGCGTTAGGTTAATTATGCATTAACAGTGCATTAGATTACTCTAAGATTGGTGCCCGATCTGAGTACAGTGGTGCTTGAAAGTTTGTGAAACCTTTAGAATTTTCTATATTTCTGCATAAATATGACCTAAAACATTATCAGATTTTCACACAATTCCTAAAAGTAGATCAAGAGAACCCAGTTAAACAAATGAGACAAAAATATTACACTTGGTCATTTATTTATTGAAGAAAATGATCCAATATTACATATTAGTTAGTGGCAAAAGTATGTAAACCTTTGCTTTCAGTATCTGGTGTGGCTCCCCTGTGCAGCAATAACTGCAACTAAATGTTTCCTGTAACTGTTGATCAGTCCTGCACACCATCTTGGAGGAATTGTAGCCCATTCCTCCGTACAGAAAAGCTTCAGCTCTGGGATGTTGATGGGTTTCCTCACATTAACTGCTCACTTCAGGTCCTTCCACAACATTTCGATTGGATTAAGGTCAGGACTTTGACTTGGCCATTCTAAAACATTAACTTTATTCTTCTTTAACCATTCTTTGGTAGAACGACTTGTGTGCTTAGGGTCGTTGTCTTGCTGCATGACCCGCCTTCTCTTGAGATTCAGTTCTTGAACAGATGTCCTGACATTTTCCTTTAGAATTCTCTGATATAATTCAGAATTCATTGTTCCATCAATGATGGTAAGTGACCCAGATGCAGCTAAACAGGGCCAAACCATGATACTACCACCACCATGTTTCACAGATGGGATAAGGTTCTTATGCTGGATTGCAGTGTTTTCCTTTCTCCAAACATAACGCTTTTCTTTTAAACCAAAAGTTCTATTTTGGTCTCATCCGTCCACAAAACATTCTTCCAATAGCCTTTTGGCTTGTCCACGTGATCTTTAGCAAACTGCAAACGAGCAGCAATGTTCTTTTGCAGAGCAGTGGCTTCTCCTTGCAAGCCTGCCATACACACCATTGTTGTTCAGTGTTCTTCTGATGGTGGACTCATGAACATTAACATTAGCCAATGTGAGAGAGGCCTTCAGTTGCTTAGAAGTTACCCTGGGATCCTTTGTGACTTCGCCAACTATTACACGCCTTGATCTTGGAGTGATCTTTGTTGGTCGACCACTCCTGGGGAGGGTAACAATGGTCTTGAATTTCTTCCATTTGTACACAATCTGTCTAATTGGTGGAGTCCAAACTCTTTAGAGATGGTTTTGTAACCTTTTCCAGCCTGATGAGCATCAACAACTCTTTTTCTGAAGTCTTCAGAAATCTCCTGTGTTCATTCCATAATACACTTCCACAAACGTGTTGTGAAGAGCAGTCCTTGATAGATGCCTGTTCTTTAAATAGACTCACAACTGTTCTTTAATGAAACAGGGTGTCCACTCACACCTGATTGTCATCCCATTGACTGAAAACACTGACTCTAATTTCACCTTCAAATTAACTCCTAATCCTAATTTCTTTTGCCACTCACTAATATGTAATATTGGATCATTTTCTTCAATAAAAAAATGACCAAGTATAATATTTTTGTCTCATTCGTTTAGCTGGATTCTCTTTATTTACTTTTAGGACTTGTGTGACAATCTTATGAAGTTTTAGGTCATATTTATGCAGAAATAAAGAACATTCTAAAGGGTTCACAAACTTTCAAGCACCCCTGTATATATGACTAGTTTTGATATAACCTTGAGTGTTGAGTAACGTTGTGTCTGTCGCTGAATGGCCTTTGATCCTGAAGAGCGATGTTAAATAAACTAAATAAACAAACAAATGACTTGGGTGTGAAAATCTGATTATGTTTGAGATCATATTTATGCAAAATATAGAAATTTCTAAAGGGTACATACACATTCAAGCAATACTGTATGTAATGTTGTGCTGCAAACCCTTCAGCAAAGTCGACGTCCCTCGTTTATTTGGCAAATCACAGGAAAATAATTTAAGACTATTCCTGTTTGTTGTCATTTTGATTTTGAGTGCTTTATATCTTTACTGTTTGCTCTGTGACAAGCACCAGCTGCTGGAAATAGCAGTTCTGGATTTGTGAGTGGCATATTTATGAAGCTCTGGGGTTGTCTGGTGTACTGTACCTACAGCATGCCTGTGCCTAGAGAATTCCAGGTTAGGCTCCAGACTTCCCCAATGACCCTAATCAGGATAAGCAGATGTCAAACAGGATGCTTTATTTATATTTTAATTGATATACTGCATGTGTATGTTGACAGATTAAAAAAGTAAATTTCCAAATGAATATTTGAATAGTCATTAACATGCCTTTCAAGTGTGTCTTTCTAATGGCCTTTAGATAGCAAGGTATTTATTAGCTATTAACTTAACTGACTATAAACTAATAAGATATTTTTATTAACTAGGAGACCTGCGTTATGTTATGCCATTCCAGTCATTTTAAGAAAGTAATTATTTAAAATAATCCATTTAGAACCCACTTAATGATGGCACAATAATAATAATAATAATAATAATAATAATAATAATAATAAGTGATTCACCATCACCATTAGGGGTGCAACGATACAGAAATTTCACAATACAATACATATTGCTGTTTTTGCTCCTCAATACGATATATATTTATAGAAAATGAAGAAAGAAATTTGATTTTAATTCCCTATTAATGTAGAGATCAAAGAAGCCCTACTTCTTGCTCTGCAAGCTTGGAACAGAGTTCAAAAAAATCAGCAAAGAGCTCTGCCATTGCTGATTTCTTTCTTGAAAGGCACCTCAGGGTCCACAGCATCAAGCTTACCTGTTTCTGATGCTGTTCACTGCCTAATTACCATTATACCTTTTTCAATGTGATAACCCTCAAAGTATGGTTAGTATCTCCTTGTAATTCACTACTGACATTTTCACAGTAACTAAGTTGCTAATGTATGCAAAACGCCAACAAGTTCTGTGTCCTATGAGTCAACACATATTCATAGCACAAAATACATGACTGAATCATTATGCATTCATTTCCAGTAACCTGCAAAAGTTGTAATGGGTAGTTAGTGGGTATGGAGGTGTTCCAATAACACTGAGCAGCATTCATCTGCAGTATCGCACTGCCATACATCACAGTTTTAGGATAGCAGTTCTAGAACAGTTTCTATGGATAGAAGAAATGATTCTTTCGAATCTAGTCACTAAGGCCTCCCACGGTTCAACTTCTGAAAGACCTGGAAAAATGTAAAAATGGTCTTAACTAAATGTACTCATGATTTCATAGCAGTCAGCTCACTGTAAGAGTGTCTCCAGAGAGGTGAATAGTGATTAAGGTTAGTGTTACAGGAGTCTCATGTGATAGAAGGTTCAACACAGGGTACTCTTATAGAAAATATGGTATTGTAGTCCAGTTCCATTCTGAATTTGCAATATACTACAAGAAAGAATCAACTTAAACTGTGAAGTCACTATTATACTTTAAAAAAACTAAAAAATAACACATTTCAGCAAGTTCTTACGACCTTTTATCCACTATGCGCTTGGGTCTAACCTTTAGCTTCACAGCTCAAAGCCTATAGCTCACTCTGTAGCAACTTTGTTCTAGTCACGTGTTTGTACTTAAATGCCATTTTTAAAAATATTTTCAAGATGTCTTCCTTTTGTGGTGTGACCTTCCTGTTGGTCACAGGGAAAGATAGTGGTGCATGATTGCTTTGAACAATTCTGCTGCTGGAAGTTTTTAGGCTCTATTTCTCTCTCCTACATTTGTCATAAGACAAAAGTCTTCATGGAAGAAAAAAAGTGTTACTTTTTACAGGAGCACATGATTGGAGCAACAATGAAGTATGAATGTTTTTAAAACATGAAAACAAGATCAATTTAATTCCATATAATCTGGATCTTCACATATGGCACATGTGAGATATGACAAGGAATCTGGAAGAATTTCAGTGCATAAAGGCCAAGGGTGCCAACCCACACTGAACACCCATGATCCCCGATTCCTCAGATGGCACTGCATCAAGAACTGTAATTTAATACCTGATATAACCACATGGGGAAGGGATTACTTTGGCAAACCTTACATTCAGAAATACTATTAAAAACGTTTCTGTGCAGAAAACAAACCTTATGATAAACATGTCCAGAAGTGACAGAGATCTTTTTAGGAAGAAAGAGACACTATGTGCTCCAGAGATGAAAAAGACCTTCCAGACTGTTATCAGCAACAGTTCCAAAAGCCAGACTCGGTCATGGTTTGGGGTTGTGTTAGTGTCCTTGGCAAAGGTAAATCTTCACCTTGGATCCTCACATATGACAGCTTTAAAATGAATGCAGAAGAACATAAAGCTGCTGGATGGTTTAGTGATGGCGCTGTTTTCTGGAGATAAACAACATAGATAAGGCAGCTGTCCACCATGTTACAAAAGACAGGGAACCTTTCATGTAAACTGTAGGACTAGAATGTGTTTTTAAGTGAGCCATGCCATATGACTATTGTTATGCAATAACATGCTAACATTTAATAAATGTAAGTACATTTTCAAATCACAGTAGTAATTCCTTATTTACAAGCATGTGCCTCTTATGAATTTTGCAAGTAAGAAAATATAGCCTATGCTCATGTTTTCATTATGATTTATTTTAATACTGTCAATAGCTGAACATGTCAAAAAATATACATTAGGGATGCACCGATACGATAACCGATTTTTAGCACATTATTATGGCTGATACCGATGTTAAAAAAACAATAATTTAACTTTTCTGCATTTCAAATACAGTAAATCATTTTTGCAATAAAATAAAACAATAATAAACAAAACGGTTAAATCAGGAAAAATGGTTTCATTCCATTTTATTTTTTAACCTTCCTTGAAAAAGGTAGGAAACTTTTTTTAGTCTTGAACTGGTACAGGCAGCAACAAGAACAATTAAGTGTGTAAGAAATCTTATGGCTGAGAAGCTCCACGAAAGAGTAGAACTGCATGCATAACTATACAGTCAGCATCATCAGATACTTTGCTTAATGAACAACATCAAAAAGAAAAAAACAAAGAAATAGTCATATGTAAATATATCATAAATATCAGTTAAGATATCGGCTAAAATTCTAATGTCAGACCGATGACGATAACTGAAAAAAGTCCATATATAATAATTTATCGCCGCCGATATACCGTGCATCACTAATTTACATAACATAACATGATCTGTTAACTCACAAATTAAGCAATGAATTTGGTCAGTTGGTCAGAATTTGTCAGTTGTATCAAGTGAATTAACTAAATATTGAGGAGAACTATATATCAGTGTATACAAATCAGCATATACTTGTATACAAGTCGGACAGTGCATTTAAGCTCATAGGATTCTGATTCACCACAATATGACAAGGATCTACTGTAACTTTTTTACTTTGTCTTCATTTCTTTACAACTTTATTAAAAACAAAGTTTATAATAAAATGTTATTCAGCAAGCATTGGACTATAAAAATTAAATGTTCCTTTTTGTTAAGACGGGATGAGGAAATTATTCAACTTTGCTCACTGCACATGTCACAAGTAGCTCTAATGTACAACTACACCGAGGGAACAGTTACTGAGCCATTCTTACTGGAAAAAATAAGAAATAAAACACACAATTGTATAGGCATAAAACCTTCATTATAAAAGTTAATTTGTAATAACTTAAATGTATTTCTTGTTTTAAAATAGTTATCTACATACGTATAAAATTTAATTGCAGAATTTTATGGAAAGCTGAAAAACAAAATAAAATGACTGATTTACATTGCACCTGTTGTGCTGTGTCTCAGGTGTTAAATATGTAATTATGTAAATGAATTTTTTATAAATTTCACATTTTAATACTTTGACTCTTGCTAGTTTTAATCAATTCATTTATGTCCAGTTACCAGCTAAATGTGCTAAACCACAGATCTCATGCAGAAGGGCATATCTCATATATTAGGCCACATATATTCATATTTTTGTCTACATATACAGTGGGGCAAAAAAGTATTTAGTCAGTCACTGATTGTGCAAGTTTTCCTACTTAGAAAGATGAGAGAGGTCTGTAATTTTCATCATAGGTACACTTCAACTATGAGAGACAAAATGTTTGTAAAATTTGTAAAGAATTGAATTGTAAATTATGGTGTAAAATAATTTTTAACACAAACAAGAAAGATTTCTGGCTCTCATAGACCTGTAACTTCTTCTTTAAGACGGTCTTCTGTCCTCCACTCGTTATCTGTATTAATGGCACCTGTTTGACCTCATTATCTGTATAAAAGACACCTGTCCACAGCCTCAAACAGTCAGACTCCAAACTCAACCATGGCCAAGACCAAAGAGCTGTCGAAGGACACCAGGAAGAAAATTGTAGACCTGCACTAGGCTGGGAAGAGTGAATCTACAATAGGCAAGCAGGTTGGTGTGAATAAATCAACTGTGGGAGCAATTGTAAGACATACAAGACCATTGATAATCTCCCTCGATCTGGGGCCCCACGCAAGATCTCATCCCGTGGGGTCAAAATGATCATGAGAACGATGAGAAAAAATCTCAGAACTACACGGAGGGACCTGATGAATGACCTGCAGAGAGCTGGGACCAAAGTAACAAGGCTACCATCAGTAAACACACTACGCCAAGAGAGACTCAGATCCTGCAGTGCCAGGCATGTCCCCCTTAAGCCAGTACATGTCCAGGCCCATCTGAAGTTTGCCCGAGAGCATATGGATGATCCAGAAGAGGATTGGGAAAATATCATGTGTTCAAGATAAAACCAAAATAGAACTTTTTGGTAAAAACTCAACTGGAGGGAAGGGGAAAAAGGAGCTGAGTCGCATCCCAAGAACACCATACCTACTGTGATGCATGGGGGTGGAAACATCATGCTTTGGGGCTGTTTTTCTGCAAAGGGGACAGGACGACTGATCCGTGTTAAAGGAAGAATGAGCGGGGCCATGTATCGTGAGATTTTAAGCCAAAACCTCCTTCCATCAGTGAGAGCATTGAAGATGGAACATGGCTGGGTCTTCCAGCATGACAATGATCCCAAACACACCGCTCGGGCAACAAAGGAGTGGCTCTGTAAAAAGCATTTCAAGGTCCTGAAGTGGCCTAGCCAGTCTCCAGACCTCAACCCCATACAAAATGTGTGGAGAGTGTTGAAAGTCCGTGTTGCATTACTTCTCTAGAGAAGATCTGCATGGAGGAATGGGCCAAAATACCAGTGTGTGCCAACCTGGTGAAGACTTACAGGAAATGTTTGACCTCTGTCATTGCCAACAAAGGTTATGTTACAAAGTATTGAGTTTAACCAAATTTATTGACCAAATACATATTTTCCACCATAATATACAATTAAATTCTTTAAAAATCCTACAATGTGATTTCCTGGATTTTTTTTTCTCATTTTGTCTCTCATAGTTGAAGTGTACCTATGATGAAAATTACAGACCTCTCTCATCTTTCTAAGTTGGAGAACACAATCAGTGGCTAACCAAATACTTTTTTGCCCCACTGTATAGTCCTCATATTTCTGTCTACATTTTATCTGTTCCTCTTATCACATCAGAATTTTGATATGTTATGATATTAGTCCAAAAAGAAGCCTTAAGGAAAGATACAATTTTTAAAAAAAGGCAAAGACTAGAATACAGACACAGAAAACTTTGCTAGCGTTCATGCTAACGGTTGAAGTACATGTATGCAGAGGGTGTAAACAATCGGTAACTCAGCAGACCATCTCATTAACCAGTCTTAGGGTTCCACTGTTGGTTAGAAAGCTCTACATCGAGAACGCCCTACATAGAAGGTAGGCAGCAAGGACACTCACTAGGTATCAAGACAGACCAGATGAATACTCAACAAAATCGCTGGCACACTTGTGTGAAAATCTTGTGAAAGGGAAATGTGAATATTTCATTCACATTTCTTTAAAAAGAAGATGCAAATGCACAAACCACTCGCACTGTAGAACGCTGTATGAGCAGTGATCTAATAAGATCACTAACAACAGTAACATGGCATTATCATACTGAGTCATGATATAACATCTGGAGGTTCCTTGTTGGTGCCTTACCATTTACAGGAATAACATTGGGCAGCAACAGATGAACAAAAATTATTAATTTTCTTTATGAAATCTGTACATACAAATCAGCATATACTTTTATCTTATAAGAATTCACAAATAAATGCACTGAGTGAAACATGTTCATGGTTACATGGGCACAATGCCTTCAAGTAGCATAAGGAGCTGTAAATACCACCAGACAATTTCCTTAATGCTGCCTGAAGCTTTGTGGAAGAAAACAGTCAATCTCTTTAATCCATTTAGTGTTTGGCTTGTTACTGACAGAAATGTTCATTACGCTTTCACTTTGATTTAACACATAATTTTTTTATCCTTATTTTATTATTATTTAGTGTTACTTTAGTTCCAGCATGTTCTAGAGAATAATCAAATGGAAATTCCGCCACGTTGCAGGTCAAGTCTCATACTATGCCTATAGAAAATCATCATATCAAAGTTAAGTACAGTAGTAAGTTTAAGCAAGTGCGGCAAGTACCCAACGAGAACCGAGACAAATTTTTCTAGTCAAAAAGTTGAGAACTGAGGTACCATTGTAGCCAATGTAAACTCAAAACTCAACAGAAAAAACTCTTTCTAGCATTATTTACACATTTTCCTTTACAACACTCAAGGAAAGGCAAAAGTTCTGAAAATGTTTGCGGGTCCCAATTCTTTTGGCCACATGCTGGATTGTGACCCAATACCTTTGGCCACATGCTGGTGCGTGTCCAAATACTTTTGGCCATGTGTAGGTTTGTGTCCCAATACGTTTGGCGACGTTGAAATTTAAATCTGAACATTCCATCAATATATTTCTATGGGAGATTTTTAATTTTAAACTTAAATTTATTAAAAGTAATAAATCGGATCGACTCCAAAAACAGACAGCACACCACACAGCGTGATTATCTACGTACTGGTGTTTGAACCATATCTGTACATTGCGCGTTTAGGCCTGTATTAATTGAAGAAGAAGAATTATATGAAGATGTATGAGGGATAAAAATATACAGTGCTTTTTCAGCACTGGACTGTCAGTTTCTACCAGCAGTACAAACCAAGATTTGAGAATATTTGCCCATTCTTACTTGCAGAATTGTTCAAGGCTGTCTAGTGGAGGGCTGCAGGTATCCTCAAGAAACTGTGAGTACTTGGCAGCATCCATTTTCCCATCAATCCAGACCAATCTCACAATCCAATCCAAAGAAAAACAACCTAACAACATAATGTTACCACCACCATGATTTACTGTCCATTGAATTGATCATAAACCTAGAAGTTTAATATATACTGTATATATCATGGCATAGCCTACCTTAAACATGCTTAAAACACGACTGCGACCACGCCATTTCCTCATTACATTTCCAAATGCCCATCACCCCTGCCACGTTACTCCCTATGTCACGCACTGCCAACCTCCTCATCAGAGTACTGCTTATACAAGGTACTGTATATAATGTATCACTTGCCCGGGAAAATTCTAAATTCAATAAAGTCGAAATTCAAATTCCGGTTTCTGCTGAATGTGTATTTACATTTAATATCAGATTCCTATCATAAAGTCCAAATATTATAAGTCGGGCCATCGTAAAACGGGGAGTACCTGTAGTTATTTTGACTTCAGTGGTTTGTTTGTTTTTTTCAGTCAGTCCAAGATGTTCAATATTGGGCTCATCTGTCCATAAAACCTTCTACCACACTGCATCAGAAGCGCAAACGAGACCAGTCTGGCACATTTTCAGAAGAAGCCTCTTTCTTGCCACTTTGCCATGCAGGTCAGTTTTGTATAAAGCTTGGGAACCTGATATCCCATACACAGAGAGGTCCTCCAAAGGAGCTGATCACTTATCTAAACCACATTTTTACAAATTAAATTTTATTAATTGATAAGAATTTTGGTATTCTTATTTTCACTTGCTGTGAGGACTGACATGTAAACCAGTGAAATATACATAAGAAATTCAATAATAGTTATTCATTTTCAAGATGTAATGTGACAAAAGGAAAAGCTTTTGAAAGAGTCTGACACGGAAGCTGATGAACTCAGAAGAAGATGAAGATCTCAAGTTATTATCACATCTAACATTCTGGTGTACGTAAGAATATAAATCACATAAAAATATTTGCATGGTGCTGCACTGCTATAAATGGATGTGTTGCGAAACACCCTAACAGAGCCTCAATCCATCACAAGGCATCCCAACCTCACCAATTCACTGACATGTAGGAGCAATTTAGAGATGCAAATCAACTTTTGGGGATGTGGGAGGAAACTGGAAGAAACCCACAGGGAAAGAAATAGCTTATTCTCTGAAAGCACATTCCAAACTCCACACAGAGAGCAAGCAGAGATGAGAATCAAATCCTGGTCCACATGGACATAGGTGACTCATTTTCTTCTTAAATCCTCTGTCCATGAAAAGAGCATGCCAATCTCCACACAGAACATAACCAAACACAAGTACCAAACCCTGGTCCAGACAGACACAGATGGATTTTTTTCTTCTTGCATTCTCTGTCCACATATAGAACATAGCAAACACTGCACCTGGAGATAAGAGTGCAAGAAAAGCAACCCCTGGTCCACGAGGATAGTAGAGGTATGCAACAGCAACACTACCTGCTGCAACAGAATGTCATTAGTGCAGAGTGAAGAAAAGCCAAACCTCTAACCTGAAACCAATCCAGGCTTGGTACATGAGGATAAATATGAATTCTCTCAGATCATCTCATTCAGTACAGACAAGAAAATAGTGTATTTGATACTAAATCCTACATTTGTCAGAGAGAAAGGAGAGAATTGCTTTGTTGTACAATCTAGTCACCTCTTACAAAATATTACGATAAGGGACTGTGTTACTGACACATGCTCCAGACTGTCCAGGGTTCAAAACCCACCTCTGCCAAACTGCAACTGTTTGGTCTTGAGCAAGGCCCTTAACCCCAAATTGCTTGGACTGTAACACGGTATCACTTGTAAGTCACCCTGGATAAGAGTGTCTGCCAAATGACTAATGTAAATGGTACCAATACTGAAACTAGTAAGACAAATATTGAATGTATTATTTCCTTTCTGTACATGTCCACGGGCAAAACATGCCAAGTCCTGCACAGAAAGTAACAGGAGACAAGGATCGAACCCTGGTCCACACATATCCCAGAGATGTGCAGCAGCAACAATACCTGCTGCATCAGCATGTCATTGAATCAGGACTGCGAAAATGGCAAATCTGTTCTGAAACCAACTCAGCATTTCATATCAGCCTGGTGCATGCCTAGCAGCATTATTTGCATATCCTTTTCACACAACTCAGAGAGGTTTACATAAGTCAACAGGATTATACGAACCGAGTAAAACACAGACAAATTCATAACAAGCAAACCCTGTATGCAGCCTTAAGGTAAAATTAGCTCCTTCCATTCGAGTCTAGTCAGGATTGAAAGCTAATTCGAAATCAACAAGTGTTGAAGCAGTTCTGTTTTTCGTTTTTACCCCATTCCTGTAGCCTACTGAACAGTAACACTTTCACTTTCCCATATTATATTTCTAATAGTAATACATTCCACGGCTTTTCATCAGCTGTCACGTTAAGATCTCCGATCTTTTGTGCACTCCGACTCCAACAGCATGCAAAAGATGAAAATAAGGGTGAAAAGGTGAACGCGGGTTCTGCACATGAAAGGTGAAATACACATTTTAATTGGAAAGTGAAGTTCTTCCAGATGGTAAGCGATGCGCCAATGGAAAGAGCATCCTCGATAATAAATCATGCCTCTGTCACTTAAAGAGGAGAACACTGCTTTACTATACCAGCTAATAAAAAAACCGAATTTACTTGACTGACAATTTGACACCTGTTTTTCTCATTGCCTTCTGCCCAGTTGGCATGAAGCTGCTTGGATGAGACCTGCTGTTGTACAGCTGAATCCCTTCAGATGAGTGCGAGCAATCGTGACGGATTTTTCTCTCACTATCACTAACAGAAGCAGCATCACCATAATGGGAATCTGCATCTTCGCTCCTCATTACCTTACTTCCACACCGTGGGTACCAACACAACCGCATCGTCCACACAAAGCCTCATCACTTAGGATCCCGCTTACCGTGCGCAAGAACTGGATCTCGTCCTCCGCTTCTCCTCCTTCAGCCATGGCCGCTAGCTTTCTGCACTCTGCCTCCACGCTCCTGAGTGCCGCACTTACACACACTCTCACTCTCTCTCTCTTTCTCTCTCTCTCTCTCTCTCTCTCTCTCTCTCTCTCTCGCACACACACACGCACGCACGCACGCACACGCACACACACACGCACACAGCTAATCCACAGCCATGCAGGACCTCAGCCTCTCCACCGCAGTCTGGAACCTCTCAACTCCTCTCTGCTCCTCTCTTCTCCTCACAGCTCCACTATTCTCCATTCAGCTACCCTCAACGCAGCGCAGGCGAGCTCAGGAGAACGTGTGCGCCCTCCTCGCCGGTCGCATCGGGGTTGCCAGATTGGTTGGCTCACTTCCAGACATCTGCACTCGTTCAAGAAGTGTGAGAAGCCCGATCGACATCGCACCCGCACGTCAATTGTTTGTCACGTTGTTTTGTGAGGGGGCGGCCCCCTTGTGATGGACAAGCTTGAAAAATGAGGAGTGAATTACTTCACTCTTGCGAATGCACGTCGACAATGCACATTTAGGCTACGCATTTACAGTGCCCCCTCCATACAATCCGCGCACGAGCTTGTTGATTCTCATAACGAAACTACCGTCATCTGCTACCATAACAGGACCGAGTTATCTCATATTATGCTTCATGAGACTGAACATACAATACAGAATCTCTCAACATCTCTGGTGAAGTCTTCTGACTCGTCCTCTTTCAGCTCCGTCTCAGAGGGTTTGAAGTGGGTTTAGTTTAACGCACTAGCTAGAAGCAAAAGCTTGATTCTGTTGACGTTGAGCCATTTGTTTGTGGATTGGAAACTTATTTTTTTACCCTGCAGGAGCATCCAAGATGTAGGTGAATGCACAGCTGCCCAGGAGATGCAGTGTTGAAGTCCAAGGTGTCAAGTTGTCACTAAGATGCACTTGAACAAGGCCTTTAACCCACAGTTACTTGAATTGTAAACTGGAAGATTGTTCTTTTGTAAGTCTCTCTAGATAAGGGCATCTGCCAAATGAATATGTAAATGGAAGCAAAAATTGGCTGTAAGAAGGATTCTAAGGTCTTTGGAGGAAAAACAGTGAAACAAATCATGGTTCTGCAACATACTGTGCTATACACTGCTGGGGTAGTTATTTGTTTGTTTACTTATTCTTCTCATTTTACAATGATTTTCCTGGTCAGTGTCACAGGGGTTCCAGTGCCTATCCTACTCCAGGCTCAGATGTAAGTCCTGCCCCAGGTAGCAGACAATTCGGGCACAAATATGGCTCAATTAAAGCACTGATGACTCAGTTATGACAAAAGTGTATTGTTTCTTGCTAACCAGATTTGACCTAGCTGTTGCCAGCCACAATAAAGTTCATCATGGCATTCAGATTTATGTGGCCCACATGTAATTACCATAGGTAATGTGGGCCAAATGTGGCCCGCTGTTCTGGCTGGCAGTACGATTCTGGCTGTGTACTGGCAGAGACATTTGTTTGAAGTCAACACTGTTTTCATTGAATTTTCATTCATTTTTTCATTGACATATCCGTTTAATCATAGGCAGGATCGCCAGAAATCTGGTGCCTATCTGGTGGCACAAGGCAAAAGACATCCATCATAGGGCACATACACGCACTCATACATCCATCATGTCTTTGGAAAGTGGGAGGAACTGGAGTACCCAGAGAAAACCCACATATACAGGGGACATGCAAACTCCCCATAGGCAGAGCCCAGGGTCAGGATAGAACCGGGGATGTTGGAGCTGTGAGGCGACAGTGTTAACCCACTCCACCACCGTGCCAGCCCTAGAAATTTTCAAATAATGAAACACTTCAGCTATCCAAAATATCTATCTTCATCTTTTTTTCCGCTTATCCATTTCAGGGTCGCGGTGGAAGCAGGGCAAGCAAAGAAGCCCAGGTATCTCTGTCCCCCGCAACTTCTACCAACTCCTCCTGGAGGATCCCCAGCCACTCCAAGGACATCCAGGAGATATACACCCTCCAGCATGTCCTTGGTGTACCCTGGAGCCTCCTCCCAGTTGGCTGGGCCTGGAATACCTCCAGTGGGAGGCATCCAAGAGTTATCCTTATCAGATGCCCGAACCACCTCAACTGGTTCCTCTCAATGCAAAGGAGCTACTCCAAGCTCCTCCTGGATTGCCAGGCTCCTCACATGATCACAGAGAGTATGCCCAGCAACCCACCAGAGAAAGCTCATTTCAGCCACTTGTATTCGAGATCTCGTTCTTTCGGTCATTACCCAGAGCTCGTAACCATAGGGTGAGGGTGAACTGGTAAATTGAGAGCTTTGCTTTATGGTTCAGCTCTCTCTTCTCCATGATCTGGTACTGTGGCTGCATTAGAGTCTATGCTACACCCAACCTATGGTTAATCTTACGATCCCTCTTGCCATCTCTGAAGAAGAACCAATGATACTTGAACTCTTAAACAAACATAAATTATTCATACTATTTATGTTTGTTTAAGAGTTCAAGTATTTGTAATGTTGTATTCCATACAGACATACACAATATTACGACACAATAAACGATCCCACGAGTCACTTGGAATGATAATACACCAACATTATTACATTACTGCGGCGACAACAACCTCACTCTTCCAGGAGGATTTTCCACTGCATATTGGCTGGCATGATTGTTTGGATTGTTTTTCAGTCACCCACAAGAGCAGTAGTAATCGATGCACTGATGTGATGTAACAATGCATGGCATCTACCAGGTGTTCTGGGACTTCAAAGGAAAACAATCTTTCCCAAGCTATCGCCACATTTCTCTCGATCAATATATTCCATAACATAAGACTTTCACTGGAACTATGTGACCCAACCCAAGCAATCTAGGACAAGTTACAAAAAAATAATGACTTGCAACTGATGCATTTTAACAATGTGTAAGCCAAGCAACTGTAGATTAAGGGCTTTGCTCTTGGGTTCAACAGTGGCAGCTTGGTGGTGGGGCTTAAACTACGTTCCATGGCTACACCACCACAGTCCCATGTTTCCCCAAATATTTAGCACTTACATTTTAATTCACATAAATGCCAATAAAGGTTTAATTTGCTAAACTATACAGTTTGGCAACTGTGGATGCCAACTGTGGATGAGTTCAAATCTCAGGTGGGGCTTGCAACATGAATGTCAGGTGGAGAGTTTATGGCATATACTGGCGCCATGTCCACAGTGTACATCTGTTCAGCCCCAGACCATTGTCTGTGACCCTGACCTGGCTAAGTGGGGGTAAAACAGGATGCTATACAGCTTGGTTGGAAAGCAGAATGTCCTCAAACAGGTATCAAACATCCAGTGTCTCAAATTGGTTTGTACTTTCTTATTGTCAAGATATTTTAAATCTTATCAGCTATTGTAGGACAAATGGGAGTTGTTATGTTGGAAATGGGAGGTTTCATGAAGAACTAAATGCAGAGGTGCCAATAATCGTGATGCAGTTACTTTTGATAGGCTTTTAGCACTTGGCAATGGCCAGTGGGAAACGTGGTGTTTACTAAATAAACAAATCATACAAAGATCAATAAAGACATACAAAACGTTTTCCCCCTTTGTCTATCTGTGTTTACGCAGTACAGTACTGGAATGTGACGCTGATGCATCTTGAAACATATGATTACATGCTGTCCTCTAGCGGTGGGATGGAAATACTACATGGTCCTCATGGTTCACTGTATACTGTATTTTAATGACACTGGTATATTTTTGAATGCAGTGGGTTGGGGCCTTGTCCAGGGTTGGTTCTGCCGGATATGTCCCGTTTTTCAATACGTGTTTTGCACACAGCAGGGGAGCAGAGTTCAGAACAGCAGTGTAATCTTAAGTCAACAATGTGCTATAATCATACAACTATTTGTATTCTGTATATTCTATACAGAATACAAATATTTACAAGTTAAAAGTAGTTAGTTTTTTTCACTTTGGCCATTCTTATGATATTGTTTGATTAACTACTAAGACTCATATAGATCCTCAATGGTGGTATATGGCATCATTTAACGTCATTTTACAGTGGGGGTCCAAAAGTCTATTAGAACTTTTGAAAATGCTCATTTGGATCTTTGTGGAGAAGAATTCATAATGCTGCAGAGTAAT
Organism: Ancistrus triradiatus; assembly: GCA_025084515.1. Lineage (NCBI taxonomy): Eukaryota > Metazoa > Chordata > Actinopteri > Siluriformes > Loricariidae > Ancistrus > Ancistrus triradiatus. The sequence goes on along the minus strand of JAJAGP010001603.1, from coordinate 64,806 downwards.
AACCCAAAACACACCTCCAAAAAATCTACTTGAGAACGAAAAAAGATCAAGGAGTGCTCACTGTCCTCCACAGCCAAATGACTTCAACTCCACTGATCGTTTTTGAGGGCACTTGAAGACAGAAAAAGACAAGGATTCAGTAGCATCACAAGATGCGTTGTGGAATACTGTGACATCAGGCTGGGGTGACATGGATCATCAGATTTTGCACAAACTTATGGAGTCATGGCATATCAAATATTAATCAATTCTAAATTACAGGTCTTCAGCTGGATTAAACTTTTGTGACGACATTTCACAGTGGGGGACTATAAAAGAAATGAAGATTATTGAGCATTTGTGAGATGAGCATCACTTTAATGTTGCAGAACGAAGCACTACAGTAGACATACGATAACTCTGGGAGAAACTGCAGAAGACAGAGGTTGAAATTTCTTCCAAATATATTTAACAATTTACCATTCCAAAGCTGTAATTGCTGCAGATAAGATTTTTTAAAATGAATAGAATAGTATTAAATAAAAAAAAACATACTGTGACACTGTTAACATATTGACTGCTGAATGATCAGCTTAGTGACTAAAATCAAAGTATCAATTTTATTTGTCAACAACCAAAAAAAAAAAAAAACTCAGATATTTAACTTCGTAGGAAATAAACACATCACAGATATGACAGCAAACAGTTTTTATTTAATAGCTGAATATCCTATCTTTATGAAACATACCTCACACATGCTAAATTATTTCATCTATCGGTGTGTTTGTTTCAGGAAAGGTAGAGGGAACAAATATGGAATCATGTCTTGTTGAGGGAAAAAAATGGAATCATTAATAAAAGGAAATGCAATTAGTACTTCCCGTACTTCTAGTACGCTGAATTCTTTGAGGAATAGACATCACTAATGAAAAACAGTATTCTACATCTAGCTGGTTCCAAGCTGGTCTTTATTGGACTAAAATAAATTTTTTCATAACCGCCGAACCTTACAATTTTGGTGTTTTGTGGCGAAATTTCAGATGTCCTCCAGTTTTCTTCATATTTCCACCATAGCCTCTTGGCAGCACGAGTAATGCATCTCGGGTCTCAAGTATGATAGAACAATAAAATTTGCACTTCCTATATCTATGTGGCCTTGCAAATCCATGGAGTGAACATGGGAAAGATCTGAGGAGGTCACTTTTTTGCACTAAAAACAAATTTTTTGAAACTGCCAGACCTTACGTTTTTGGTGTTTTGGAGAAAAATTTCGGACGTCTTTCAAACTTCTTCATATTTGCACCATAGCCTCTTGGCAGCAAGAGTAATGCATCAATAGATTGTGACTCTGTAATTCTCCAAATTTGAAATGCGTTGTCCAATTTTAAATGTCAATTGCTTTATTTTCTTCAAAATTCAAATCATCATATCTCAGGCCTGGAGTATGATAGAATGCTAAAATTTGCACTTCCTGTATCTATGCAGCATCACACATCCATGGTGCGAACATGGGAAAGATCTAAAGAGGTAACCTTTTTTATCTAAAATCAAAGTTTTCATATCTGCCGAATGTTTTGATCGCTTTATTTTCATCAAATTTCTTGTCATCAAATCTCAGGCCTGGATTGTGATAGAACGTTGAAATATGCGCCTCACGAATCAACTTGGCTTCAAAAAGCGATGGTGTGATTATGGAAAAAAAGGTAATTTTTTTGCCCTAAAATCTAAATATTTTTAACCTCTAGACCTTACAATTTTGGTGTTTTGGGGACAAATTTCTAATCTCCTCTGATTTTTTTCATATTTGCCCCACAGCATCTTGGGAGCAAAAGTAATGCCTCAGTAAATTATTCTGACTCTAGTATTTTCCAAATTTGAAATTTGAGCGTCCAATTTTCAATGTTGATCATTTTATTTTCTTCAAATTTAAAATGATCATATCTCAGGTCTCGAGTAAGATATAACAATAAAATATACACTTCCCACATCTACTTGACCTCACAGAACCATGGTGCAAATATGGAAAAAATCTGATGAGGTCACTTTTTTGCCCTAAAATAAAAAATTTTGTAACCTCCGACCTTATGATTTTAGGGAAAATTTCTGACCTACGCTAATCTTGTTCATATTTGCAAAATATTTTTAACCTCTAAAAATTATGATTTTGGTGTTTTGGGGGCAAATTTCTAATCTCCTCTGATTTTCTTCATATTTGCACCACAGCATCTTGGGAGCAAGAGTAATGTCTCAATAGATTATTGTGACTTTGTCATTCCCCAAATATGAGGTGTGGTCATCCAATTTTCAATGTCGATTGCTTTATTTTCTTCAAAATTCAAGTAATAATACCTCAGGTCAGGAGTATGATAATACAATAAAATTTACGCTTCCTGCATCTACTTCACTTCACATAGCCATGGCTCAAAAATGGAAAAGATCTGAGGAGGTGACTTTTTTGGTTTAAAATTACATTTTTCATAACCTCCGGACCTTAAGATTTTGGTGATTTTGTCGTGAGACAAAAGTGTCGTGAGAGCAAAAGTAATGTCTTAGGAGGTTATTGTGAGTTTGTCATTCTCCAAATCTGAAATGTGGCCATCCAATTTTCAATATCGATTGCTTTATTCTTTTCAAAATTCAAATCATCATATCTCATGTTTCTTCTATTTTGCATACCACCGGCCACCACTGCCTTCATGGGAGGAAACAATACCGACATTAATCCTGCCATGACTTCATTGTAATATATTTTTATTACAAATGAGTTGGGGTGACAGTGGCAAGGAAAAACTCCCTAATCATTATAGAGAGGAGCTAGACTCAAAAAGGGACCCATCCTCTTTGGGTGGTGTAGGTGATAAATGTAAGAATGAAACTTATATATCGAGACATGAAAGTCTTATAGTAATAGTTAATCCTCCTGTTATGTTCCGGGTCAAATTGAAAGTTTGAAGACTTAGGAAAAATAGTTAAAAGTATTTTTTCAGTATGAAACTTTTTCTGCTTGCCTTAATTAGTGTAATCAACATATAATATGAAAATGGTTCATCTCACATATTTGCAACCACCCCCTGCATGTTTATATCACATAGATACTGTTCGGGTCAATTTGACTGGAGGTAAAAGGGTGTCAGAAATGTCAGAGTATTTCTTTCTTTGCAACTGTGAGACATATTTCACCCAAATCTCACACTCACACACAGGGAGTCCTACCAACATTACACTCTGTCAGGCAGACCTTTACAAAAGAATGACAGTCCAGGAGGCTCTGGAAGTCATCATTGATCATGATTTGAAATAGAGAAGGCTGTGTCTGAAGACGAAGACTATCTTAAGCTAAATTCTGATTCTTATGATTTTGATTTTTAATCAGATGAGGGAATTACTATTCCTATTCCACCAAGCAAGACATTCATGTCCAAAAATGGTGAAATATTGTGGTCTTCATCCTCAAATATGCGTCAGGCAAAACTGTCTGCAGAAAACATAATAAAGACAGTGCCAGGGCCCACTAGGATGGAGTCGTGTGACTGACATCAAGTCAGCTTTTGAGCTGGTCATGGCAGATTCAATACAAAAAATCATTCTGGAAATGACTAACCTAGAAGGGAGGCATGTTATTGGGGAGAAGTGGAAGGAACAAAACACATTTAGATGCGTATTCGGGACTCCTCATCCAATGACTGCGTGCTGGCCTTTGGTCATCTTTTATAACATGATAGATGTATCGACCTACAACAAATTTGTCATCTGGACTGAGATCTTTCCTGACTGGAATGTGTCAAAGCTGTACAAGAGGCACATCTTTCTGAGGAGCTGCAGAAGGTGCTTTTGACACCACACATCCAATCCCAGCTGCTGCAGCCACAGTGAGGGAGATCCAGGACAGGACTGCACCAAGTACTACACCAGTGCATGAGGTAAGTAAGTCTGTGCGTGTTTGTGTGTGTGCGTGCGTGCGTGCGTGCGTGTGTGTGCATGTTTGTGTATAAGTGTATGAGAGTGTGTTGTGTGTGTGTATTAGTATCAGCAAAAAGATACCATTATAAAGTAACCACTCTTGTGGTCCTCTTGTTTCTAGGTTGCTGCTGAGGGAAAAAGAAAAAGGAAGAGGTGCCAGGACTGCAGGCCATCTGACGATGTTAAGACAAGAATGATCTGTGCGAAATGTGCAAAATTCATTTGCACAAAGCACAGTGTGATGACATGTCACTCGTGTGCTATGTAGATGTACACACACACACACACACACACACACACACACACACACACACACACACACGTTCATATTGCTTGCTTGTTTGCTTGTTTGTTGTATTGCTGTATTGTATTGCGATTTTGTTCATTTCTGATTCACAGTGTATGTATGTAAAACAAAATTGCAATGTTATGTTTCAATGTTATGTAAAACTATTGAGTTTTATATGTTGGCCTTTCAAAAGTAATAAAGTAGAGAAACATTAAAAACAAGTTTGAACATGTATTTTGTTTATGAAAAACGAATGAATTAACCACATTGAAACATTACCTGTTAGAGGTAAGAAACACCATTGCACTAAATATTGATAGAATAATTAGTAATGGAGTTAGTAAAGAAATAGTCACACTGCTTGTTTCAGACATCTTTTGGACAATTAAACATGCACCGGGTAAAACTGACCCGGGAACATTATTGCTGTTCCTGACAAGTGAACATAACAGGAGGGTTAATTTGAAGATGAAATTAGAGTCAGGTGTTTTCAATCAATGGGATGACAATCAGGTGTGAGTGGGCACCCTGTTTTATTTAAAGAACAGAGATCTATCAAAGTCCGCTCTTCACAACACATGTCTGTGGAAGTGTATCGTGGCACGAACAAAGGAGATTTCTGAGGACCTCAGAAAAAGAGTTGTTGATGCTCACCAGGCTGGAAAAGGTTACAAAACCATCTCTAAAGAGTTTGGACTCCACCAATCCACAGTCAGACAGATTGTGTACAAATTCAAGATCATTGTAACCCTCCTCAGGAGTGGTCGACCAACAAAGATCACTCCAAGAGCAAGGTGTGTAATAGTTGGCAAGATCACAAAGGACCCCAGGATAACTTCTAAGCAACTGAAGGCCTCTCTCACATTGGCTAATGTTAATGTTCATGAGTTCACCATCAGGAAGAACACTGAACAACAATGGTGAAGAATGTTTTGTGGACGGATGAGACCAAAATAGAATTTTTTGTTTTAAATAAAAGCGTTACGTTTGGAGGAAGGAAAACACTGCATTCCAGCATAAGAACCTTATCCCATTTGTGAAACATGGTGGTGGTAGTATCATGGGTTGGGCCTGTTTTGCTGCATCTGGACCAGGATGACTTGCCATCATTAATGGAACAATGAATTCTGAATCACATCAGAGAATTCTAAAGGAAAATGTCAGGACATCTGTCCATGAACTGAATCTCAAGAGAAGGTGGGTCATGCAGCAAGACAACGACCCTAAGCACACAAGTCGTTCTACCAAAGAATCGTTAAAGAAGAATAAAGTTAATGTTTTGGAATGGCCAAGTCAAAGTCCTGGCCTTAATCCAATTGAAATGTTGTGGAAGGACTTGAAGTGAGCAGTTAATGTGAGGAAACCCTCCAAGCCGGTGTGCAGGACTGATCAACAGTTACAGGAAACGTTTAGTTGCAGTTATTGCTACACAGGGGGGGTCACACCAGATACTGAAAGCAAAGGTTCACATACTTTTGCCACTCACTTATATGTAATATTGGAGCATTTTCCTCAATAAATAAATGACCAAGTATAATATTGTTGTCTCATTTGTTTAACTGGGTTCTCTTTATCTACTTTTAGGACTTGTGTGAAAATCTGATGATGTTTTAGGTCATATTTATGCAGAAATATAGAAAATTCTAAAGGGTTCACAAACTTTCAAGCAACACTGTATGAGGTGGACCAACAAGGTCACACCACACCTCTCAGTTCTCACAGACTGCGATTGAGACTTGTGCCATGGTTATGCCTTTAAAAACTGACACACATAAAATATATCATATTTGACTTCTTGCTTAGATTAGATGCTTTCAGCGATCAGTTTTGATTTACCAAAAATCAAACAACATTCAACATTCAAGCTAAGTGGTGTTTTAATGTACTGCTATGAATGAGTGACTAGGAAATACATTACCAAGCACACAGCAAAAGCTTTATCTCTGCAGCCATCATTGAACCAACTATTTAATTTTGTTCCCTGTTGTTCATCTTGCTTTCATTTTTGAACTCAGCTTTTCCTGGTCAGGCTTGCATGGGGCTGTTGCACAGGCATAAGTGTGCCCTGGATGCCAGTCTCTCCTTGAGGTGCAGCCAATCATGCCTGTATGCTTGACCAAGACAGAAAGCACCACCAGTACTCGAACCTGCGTCACCACCGTGGTTTGGGGTACCGTGTTAGACATCAATCAATACATGTTGTTTTACAGTTCTCTTTTTATTTGCATTAATATAAAGGTGAAAGGAATATATGTAAAGCCAAAGGGTGTTGCTCCTGTGTAACACATGGATTTGTTTTGATATTAATCTATGCAAACTCATCCATATACAAATGAATTCCATCAAAGCTTCTTTACGTGACACCGAAAGCCCATTTTTTCAGCTGTACTTCATGCACCGTGGTGGTGTCTGCCACAATGGGGCTCATTTTTAAGCTGATAAAACTATCTTTCATTCAGGCCTTTTTCTATGTGTCTTGTATGGCAGAAAAGGGCCTGCAAAGAGTTTTTGAACCTGGAGACATTGTTATTGCTGGTCTTTTTCCGATTAGTAACACCGTTGGGAATGGATCTACTTCAAACAGATGTGAATTGTGAGTATCATATCAAACTGTTTGCTTCTACAATAACACTGGATAGTAATATTTTAAAATGAGTAAGAGCATTTATTGACATATTATCAGTATTCAAAAGCTCAGGGCTGTAGTAATGCAGTTTTGCATGTTGTTTATTGTATTTCTATATTTTAACAAAAGGATCACCATTATGGCTTTGTAACCGTTATTGGGTGTATGAAAGCAATTTAGAGATGACAAGCTTTTAACTGTCTTTAATGTATTTTATAGGGACAGCTTCCAGCCCAATGTGTTACTTTACAGTCAAGTGATGATATACGCCATTGAGCAGATCAACAATTCCTCACGCTCACCCAAAGTAAAAATTGGATACGAAATGTATGACACCTGTTCAGATATCTTTGTTGCATTGAATGCCACTTTACAGCTCCTTCAAAAAGAAGCACTTCTAGGGGAGGGATGCTGTGTACCTAATGCCAGTTTAGTTCAAAGTAATGTCAAGGCAGTTATTGGAGAGTACACTTCTGAAATGTCAGTCGCTGTGGCTCGCCTGTTCTCACTGGCTCGCATGGCACAGGTAAGTGGGCCTGCTTTTTCAATGTATTTTTCAACAATGCTACCTTTGCTTATATTACTTCTTGAGAAATACTTTCAATAGATTTATCCCAAGACATTCATGTTAAGGACATTTCAAGGCGTTTTCACACAGAGTCCGTTTTTTAAACATGTAAATTTGCACACATCAAGTTTCGAAAAAGAACATGCATATATTAACGGCGTCCTTCACACCGAATCCGAAACTGACGAGTTGCAACGCTGCGTAAAATTTTTAATCAGAAACTGTACTAATTTCTGCATTGGTTGGATGCGTTAAAATCACCCTGACCAATCAAGGCTTGGTTGTCAGGCAGAACAGCTCATCCCTCGCGTAGCAGAGCACAAGAAGTTATAGGACAAGCAACACGCTGAGTATGAAAACATGGATATTAAAGAAAATATCTGGCGGGATATACAGTGGTGCTTCAAAGTTTGTGAACCCTTTAGAATTTTCTATATTTATGCATAAATATGACATAAAACATCATCAGATTTTCACATAAGTCATAAAAGTAGATAAAGAGAACCCAGTTAATGGAAAATGATCCAATATTACATATTAGTGAGTGGCAAAAGTATGTGAACCACTCAGAAAAAGAGTTGTTGATGCTCATCAGGCTGGAAAAGGTTACAAAACCATCATTAAAGAGTTTGTACTCCACCAATCCACAGTCAGACAGATTGTGTACAAATGGAAGAAATTCAAGACCATTGTTACCCTCCCAGGAGTGGTCCACCAACAAAGATCACTCCAAGATCAAGGCGTGTAATAGTTGGCGAAGTCACAAAGGATCCCAGGGTAACTTCTAAGCAACTGAAGGCCTCTCTCACATTGGCTAATGTTAATGTTCATGAGTCCACCATCAGAAGAACACTGAACAACATTGCTGTGCATGGCAGGGTTGCAAGGAGAAAGCCACTGCTCTCCAAAAAGAACATTGCTGCTCGTGAGCAGTTTGTTACAGATCACGTGGACAAGCCAGAAGGCTATTGGAAGAATGTTTTGTGGACGGATGAGACCAAAATAGAACTTTTTGGTTTAAAAGAAAAGCATTATGTTTGGAGGAAGGAAAACACTCCATTCCAGCATAAGAACCTTATCCCATCTGTGAAACATGGTGGTGGAACATTGATGGAAAAATGAATTCTGAATTATATCAGAGAATTCTAAAGGAAAATGTCAGGACATCTGTCCATGAACTGAATCTCAAGAGAAGGTGGGTCATGCAGCAAGACAACGATCCTAAGCACACAAGTCGTTCCACCAAAGAATGGATAAAGAAGAATAAAGTCCATGTTTTGGAATGGCCAAGTCAAAGTCCTGACCTTAATCCAATCAAAATGTTGTGGAAGGACCTGAAGGTGAGCAGTTAATGTGAGGAAATCCACCAACATCCCAGAGTTGAAGCTGTTCTGTACGGAGGAATGGGCTAAAATTCCTCCAAGCCGGTGTGCAGGACTGATCAACAGCTACAGGAAACGTTTAGTTGCAGTTATTGCTGCACAGGGGGGTCACACCCAGATACTGAAAGCAAAGGTCCACCTACTTTTGTCACTAACTAATATGTAATATTGGATCATTTTCCTCAATAAATAAATGACCAAGTATATAATATTTTTGTCTCATTTGTTTAACTGGGTTCTCTTTATCTACTTTTAGGACTTGTGTGAATATCTGATAATGTTTTAGGTCATATTTATGCAGAAATATAAAAAATTCTAAAGGGTTCACAAACTTTTAAGCACCACTGTAGCTGAAAGGCTGGAGAATGATGGTGATAAACCTCACAGTGACTGTATGGAACTGATTTCTGATTTATTTAAGTGCATTCTAATATGTTCATGCCTGTTCATCTGTTAAACCTTCCTGCACTAATCTTCGATCGAAGTTGACGATGTGAAAAAGACACAATGAGGCACATTAAGAGAAGGGAAATTAAAGCAAGAAAAAGTGGACAGGGAGTTTTCAGAGTGTTTAGACAAAAACGCGTCGGACTTGGTGTGAAGGTACCACTACGTTAAAAATTGTTGTGAAAAAACTCAATGTGAAAAGGCCTTTAGTCCTGCCAACTTCACCATGAACCTTACTGTCTTATTTTTTCTCATTTTAGATCAGTTATGGATCAACAAGTGAATTTCTGAGTAGCAAATCCAAGTTTCCATCTTTCTTTCGCACTGTGCCCAGTGATAAACGGCAGACTGAAGCTATTGCCAAGCTTGTAAAAAAATTCAACTTTGTACCCGTAGGCATTTTTGGAGGTGATGATGAATATGGAAAGTATGGTGCTGAGAGTCTTACTGACTACTTTAAAAATTTAAATGTGTGTCTGGAATTCAAAGAGATCTTGCCAACGGATAACCACATTAACCTTGATCATCTGCGTAATATCCTTAACACATCTCGGGCTGAAGCCATTGTGCTCTTCACAGATGAAGAAACTGCAAAAACAATCCTGACAGAAACTGTCAAACTTGGAATAAACAGGACTTGGATAGCAAGTGATGGATGGTCCACATCAAATAGCATTCTTAAAATGAACGATTTATCCAAAGCTGGGAGGATTCTGGGTGTCACCTGTAAAATAGTGCCAGTGCCAGGCTTTGTCAAGTACATGGAGCAACTCATAAACCAAAACAGCACCAGGGCCAGTTTTCTTGGTAATATTTTAGCCAGGAGTCCTTTCTGTAGTGGAGAGGAAGAAAACCAAACCTGCACATCATTTGCAACAAATCCAGTCAACAAATCAAAGAATTGTGTTAGTAAGAAATGTTTATTGAACTTCTTCAAGAAATATAACTCATATGAGCCATATACAGTATATGTAGCAGTGAAGATAATAGATCGAGCCATTGCAAGTGCACTTCAGAAGAATGACACAGATTTTCCAGTATGGAAGGTAAGTGGAAATGTACACTAAAGCATCTGTCAGCCTCAATAGTAGGCACTAATCATCAAATATGTAATGCCAGAGTATGCCATCTGTGCTGAACAGGCCTTAAATAGGTACTTGAATTAAATGTGAAAACTTCATAAATAAGACAAAATTAGCTGAGGACTTAATAGTAACATGAGAACAAACTCAATCCAGATTATAACCAAATGGATTTTACTTTAACATGCACGTACATGCATCCCCAGAAGCTCAGCTAGAATATCAGGACTGTCTTTATGTTTTTAGATCAAATAAAAAACTAATTTACTGAACTAATTTGTTTTCTTTGCATTTTCAGCTCATAGAAGAAATCGAAAAAGACAATACTACAAATGAGACATTGAGTGAAAATCGGGATCTTGATCTCGGATATGACATTTTAGAACTGAAACCCGAAGTGCTAAAACATATTGGGAATTATACGGACAATAACATCTTCCTCAATTCTAATGTGTCTCAAGAGAACAACAATGTAAAACTGCTATGTTTTATTGTATTAGAGTGTTAAACAAGTTAATTATTTGACATAATTCTTAATAATGATTAAGTAATACATTCAACAGTTATGAAATGTATAATAAATCTCTGCTGTCTATTCGTCTGTTTTGGATTTTCTTTCCCCTAGGTAACTCAGTTCAATTGCTGTAAGTCATGCAACCCAGGATATGAATTAACTTCACAAGGCGACCAATGCTGCCACGTATGTGAACTCTGTACCCCTGGTACATTCTCCAATGGTGGTGGTGAGTCAGTGACCTACAGTACTATTGAAGTACATCTTGTAACTGGTTAAGAAATGACAAGTAATTCATTTGTATTTGTTTTTTGTAGGGATTGACACTACATTTCTTTTAAACTAATGCAGTAATCCATGTTTTTATATTTGCAGACAGCAAATGCGAGGAATGCAAAGATTCTAGTAACTCACAATGCAGAGGAAAAGTCCTGGAATGGGAGGATGGCTTCAGCATTACACTGGCTTTATTTGCTGCTGTTGGCTTAGTCATCACCATAGCTGTTTTTGTCTTGTTTTTGATGTACTATCACACACCTGTTGTGAGGGCCGCTGGTGGGTACCTTTGTTTCCCAGCACTCTTTTCCCTCCTGGGCTGTTTCACTAGTGTTTACCTATTACTTGATGAGCCTACAGCTGCCTCATGCATGAGTGCAATGCCAGTCTTCGGTTTGTCCTTCACTCTGTGTGTTTCCTGCATCCTAGCAAACCTGCTACAGATATTTATCTGCTTTTCTCATGACCTTAAGTATGAGAAGTTGCTGAAGCATATCAATCGGTACCCCATTGTGGTGATAGTCTGCACTAGTGTCCAGGTGGTTGTGTGTACACTTTGGTTAGCGCTGAATCCACCTAAGCTTACCATTCTCAGTACCACTCCTATGTGCAATATGAGCAGTCTAGCTTTCTATTTTGTCATGCTGGGGTACATTGCTCTGCTCTGCATTATTGGCTTCATTTTTGCATACAAAGGGAAGAGGCTGCCAGATCTGTACAAGAATGCCAGCTTCATCAAGATCAGCATGCTGTTCTACTTAGTGGTGTGGATCATTTTCTGTCCTGTCTATATAACCGACATGTCTAAGTATAAGGGAGCCTATGAAGCCTTAGCAATTTTGGTTTCTAGCTATGGAATCCTAATATGTCACTTTGGCCCAAAATGTTACATTCTGCTTTTGAATAACAAACTGAATGATGAAAATAAAATTGTAGAATACATTCGTGATTACTATGAAAGTAAAGGAATAGCTGCTGTTACAGGAAAAAGCTACTCAGAATTGCAAGATTAGTGAGTAGTGTCAGTGCTGAATACTGTACATAACCAGGATTGGGAAAATACTTTGAATAAGTAGTGATGCTGAATAATGAATACATTATTTAAAATGTATTCACTAATGTATTCTGTTACAGTACATGTAAAAGTCATGTATTTAAAATACTTTGGGATTTTATTTTCTGAAAAAAGCACATGTAAAACAACTGTGCTTTAGCATAATTTGTTGATTCTCTTGATGTAAAGTTTTTTCAGCACATCACTTATTCCTTCAACCAGACTCTGAAAAGCAGGCAGTTTCAGAAGAGAAGATAACTGAACATTCTCAATGATAAAACTAAAAATAAGACCACTTAACCATTCTGGGAGCAGTATTGCTTTGCAGTGTCCAGTTTTTTTGCTGTTTGATTGGTTTTTCTCCTTCTGAGCTCCTTGTACTTGGGTCATCTTCATCGTCTCTTTTTGTTTGGCTTGTTTTATATGCTGAAACATTTTTTTCTCAGGTTGGAAGAAAAGTGATTACGTTTATGTTGCTCACACAGCATGTACTGGCCACTCACAAAGTCCAGATAAGCTGTGCTGAGAATTTGTTGTATCTTGAGCACTGGTGTCCATAACACACTAGTACCGGTATATCTTGTGTTTTGATATGTTGTGTTTGGGGGTGAATGTATGAAGCATGTTTAAGATACAGGATGCATGTCACTTGTAATAATTCCAGGTGATTTGTCACCTGATTTTGTCTTGATCAATAAGAAGTTGCAGTTTTGTATGAATTACAAAGTTTTAATAAAGTCCAGTGGAGTTTGGAGACAAAATACGTGTATGTGTGTGTTGGAAACAAAATAAAACCTAAAAAGTGCCCTGTTCAAAAAGAATGGTATGTTTAATATTGTTAATATTGCTGAAAGTTAATTCAGCTAAATTTGAAATTGTTCATAAAGATTCACAGCAAAATCCTATAGAAGATGTGTTAAATTATTCAAAATAAAAACATGTCTTGTAAGTAGGGCTGCACAAGATTGTATGTTATGTTTCAACACTGGTGACCTGCATAAACCAGCATATGTTGTGTTTTTAGAGCTGGTGACCAGCATGAGCTAGTGTATGTTGTGTTCTCTTGTGAGTGCTGGGGATCAGTAATTAGACAGCACACATATTTTGAGCACTTGAGACCTGGAATACTGATTCATCTGACCACAATACACATTTCTACTGTGTGATGGTCCATCCTAGATGCCTCCAAGCCCAGAGAACTCGACCCCGTTTCAGCACATGATTAACATAAGGTTTGTTTTTGGCATTTGTGAATGTAACTCTGTATTGTAGTGCTTGACAAAGGTTTGCCAAAGTAATCCATTGCCCATGTGGTTCTATCAGCTTTTGATGAGTGGCGGTGCTTGATGCAGTGTCGTCTGAGGGATTGGAGAATATGCACGTGCCTTTACGCACTAAAATTCCTCCAGATTCCTAGAATCATTGAATGATATTATGCACAGTTGAGAAAGAAATACATAAATCCCTTCCAATCTGTTTGAGGAACATTGTTTTCAAACATTTCAATAACTTTCTCACTCATTTGATGGCAAACTGGAGATCTGGAGACTGGTTTGATGAAACTGCTTTTGTACCACATCATGATTATAATCACCTGTTTGAAATCACATCATTTAGTTTCTTCAAGTTATTACTAGCCCTAAATTGCCCAAGTCCCATTTTTTTTGCAATGTGTTGCAGGTCTTAAATGCAGGAATGGATTTTTATTAACAAATGAAATGAAGTTGACCAGAGAAAACTTGAAATAGCTAGGGTTCAAAATGTCTGCAATAAAATAAAAGTTAGAGTAAAGGTAAGACACACTGCATTTTTTTTTTTTTTTGCAATAAAGGAATGACAAAGTACAATGTTTTTTAATTTGTTTAACTGGGTTCTCTTTATCTTTTAGGACTTGTGTGAAAATCTGATGATGTCTTAGGTCATATTCATACAGAAATATAGAAAATTCTAAAGGGTTCGCAAACTTTCAAGCACCACTGTACAAAACTGTGTATCGATTTGTTACATTAATATATTAAATATGACTAACATGAATGTCTGTGAATGTCTTATAATTCACAAAGCTTCATGTTTGCCAAATAATCATCGCAGCAGATCACTATTAGCCTGAGTTTAATTATTAATGACCTTTTTGTATTATCATGACTACCAAAACTATTCCCCTATATTTCATATTACTTTGCAATAACTATTATTAATATAAATGACTGCCATTTTATGAATTATGCACAAAAATGCCACTTCACACCAAACACAAACAAATACAATACAGAAAAAAAAAACTCCTGGTTTGCCTTAATGGAAGTAGTCGACTCGGGAAGTCAGCATGTAACCCAACTGAACAAAATTTGACAAAATTTATTTTGACTTATCAAAATTATCGATGTCATGGCTTCTTTGGTGGTCGTTCGCAGTCTGTGACATACTGGAAGGAATTTAGCAGCAATAACTGCTTGTGTCCCCCTCAGAAGATGACCAGTTCTTTCTCATTCATGAACTGTAGGTTAGTAGCAACTTATTCAATATTTTAAATTTCATCGCGACATTCACAAGGAAAAAGGAACTGAAACTGAGATTTTAACAGAGAAGATTTTCACAGCTAAAATGTGTGATCTGCTTTCCTAACAGTAGAGGGAGCCGTATGGACATGCAACTAATGAAGATAAACATACTATACATGTCGTGTGAGTTCGGAAGTGACACAAACGAGTACAAAAAGCACACACGACACAACCGAATATTGTATATTTAGAAACAAGTATTTACCAGGGTTTAGCCCTTAATACCACTGAACTGTAGTATTATGGTTATGGTTCTTAATCTCAATTAAATGCACAGTAGTACTCAATTCTACACCATTCTGAGATGTTCAGTACTAGGTATCAAATGTACTAAAAACTAGGTCCATTCCAGGGTTGCTTCTTTAGGCTCTTAGTAAAAGGGGAACAATATTCATCTAGGGTGGAGGGTCGTGTGCATTCATTTTTCAGCAGCGGTGGATGCTGTAGTACAGTATTATTATACTTGAGTAAAAGTGCAGACATGGCTAATATTTATGCTAATATAATACTACACAGACACACACGATTTGCCTAAACACTAACTGTGTGGCAGAAGTTACCAACCACCACATTAACTCAGTTAATATCTTTTTACTTCGGGGGAAAAAAATCTAATAACACTTTTCTGTCTGCTGTTGCTTGCCATTTTTGCTAGTCAAATATGTGTACAGTGTCTCTGATCAAGATGCATTTCCCCATATTTCACCTGACTTTGTGTGTCTTCCATGATTACACAAGTCTATTCTCTTGTATCTATCCTTACTGTTTAATAAACAAAGCTATAAATGACTAGTCTAAGTTTTAGATCATAAATGAGCAATGTAGAAAGGAAGACATCCACCGGAAGCCCCATATTCAATTCACTTAGTGAGCCCAGCTGGCGTGTTGAAGTCATTCTGTAGGCACTGGATTGGTAGTTGGCTAACTGTTTAAAACTCGTGTTGGTTACCTATCTAGCTTAGTGTCGGTGTGGTAACTAACTTGAACAATATTTGTACCTATAGTATGTATGTTAACCAGCTACATATAATGTAAAGCATGACCACCCCAAAAGTGCATTGTTATATTATAGAAATCACTCACATAATTATTTCCAATAAAGTGTGCTGTTAAAAGAAGACAGGAAAGATCAGCATATGCTGTGTTGTATGACATTAGCATCCTTGATGCTGCATGTGATACTAGTATGGTGGAAATGATGGTACAATGATACTTCATCCACCAGAATAACCAGCTGAACCTGCTTGACTAGCATGGGAATTGTGATAGTCTTTGCAATTATTAATAGTGTGATACATTATTTAATTCATTGATTTTCATATCTGCTTAATCCAGTTCAGGGTCACTGTGAGCTGGGGCCTAACCATCAGCACAGGACACAAGGTGGGAACCAACCTGAGGCAGGGCAGAAATCCATCTCAGGGCAAGTGCACACACACAAACAACAACTCACTCTTCTTGACCTTGCCTTTCACAATCTCAATTTTTTTTTATCAGAAAGCAAACCTTTGAAAAAACGAAAATGCTATCTATAATAATAATAATAATAATAATAATAATAATAATAATAAGAGAGATCATTTGGGGGATCACCCCAGCACTGCAACAGTGACCCCTGCTGGAACTGTCATGGACTGGTTTAGGGTATGCTTATGTCTGCGCCATGTGTTCTTCGGGATAGATGTTGGACCCCCGTGACTTTGATCAGGAAGAGTGGGGTTAAAATGTGAGGGACAAATACTACAACTACTACTACTACTAATAATAATAATAATAATAATAATAATAATAAGAAGAAGAAGAAGAAGAAGAAGAAGAAGAAGAAGAAGATGATGATAAGAGATAAGCGACGAAAAGTATTATTATTTTGATTAAGAGAAAAACAAAGCCAAAATGGTGCTTGGTTTTGTAGATAGTTATCTAGTCACCGCTGGCAGCAGGAGGCTCTCAGATGATCTGCAGTTTGCCTGTGGGGGCGCAGGCAGTGTGAAGCGCAACAGGCGTTCCCTTACGCAGACCCGTTCGGCTTATTAAGACAATCGAAATGTAGAAAGGTGGAGTTTCTCCTTTCACCGCTATCTATGCTCTGTTCCCTCGCTTTGGGTCAGACAGCGATGGAAATGCAGGGCATGAGGAGCGGGACTCGGCTGCTGTGGCTGGCGGTGTGTTTGGGCAGCGCGCTGGAGGCGCAGGGCGCGCGGAACACCTCTGCGGTGCTGGTACCGGACTACATGCTCTCGCTGTACCGCACTCAGTCTCAGCTCGAGCGCACCGGCTCCCTCAGCAACATCGCGCGCGCACGCAGACGCGCCAACACTGTCACCAGCTTCCTGGACCTCAGCAAAGGTGGGCACTTAATGAAGATACCAGCAGAAATGAAACACGTGGCCAGAAATGGATGAGGTCTAATCAATTCCAGGACAGATATAAAGCACTGGCACCAGATAATATTGTACAATTAATGCTGCTAATATACTTCGCTGTTGATATCATCATATCCGTCAGCCCTAGCCAGAGTGTATGTGAATTGATTCGTAGTGATCAATCACTGACTTAGATCAGACTAGGTCCTCAAGCCCATGCACATCTGGATCCTTCCAGATGCACTGTCTTTCCAGATGTTATCTTACTCAGTCTAGATACGTGCGTTTTCTTCACCCCCCTATATCCAAGTTTGCATCGCGTAACTTAAAGCAGTCATTCTCGACCCTAATGTTGCTTCTGCTGTTCTACTCTGGTCTTATTGTGTGTTTTGTGGTGCGCTTGTTAATCGGCTCAGACCGTAATCCTGTGTTAGGTATATGGCATATTACGTGTGAATGGATTGACACAGATGCGCAACTGTATCCAAATTAAGCAAAGTCATATTGCGTCCATGCTCACGGGCTTATTGTATTATATTTACATACAGGCTATGTCACAGCAGTAGTGCAAATGAATTACTGGTTTGTCTTTTTGTCAGTGCGTCTTTCATTCTAGTATAATTATAAGAGCTCCTTGACAGTTATTTATGACCAAACTGTTCGGATTTGACAGACGTTAAACTTTTCCGAAGCAACTTATTTCAAAAAACGAAGGCCGGTGCGTGTAACGTCCACCATCTGTGATAAATGAAGTTCGCTGGTGTGTTGAGACGAACCCTTGGAAAGAGCGTGCGATCCGCGGCCAGGTGTTGCTGATAAAGAGAGAAGCGCCTAATTCAAAACTCATGCTCCAAGACACATTATCGTTACGATGGTGACTTTTTAAAACGCTGCCTGCCTCTGGTAGCTCATATTTCCCGCCTAAGAAAATAAAGTGAAAGGTGCAGGACACCATTACAGATCTTGCCTAATAAGGGGCCAGGAGAGATGGAGAGAACAGTAGGCCTATAGCTCATTGCTCTTTGATACTTCAAGTTGTTATCTATCTATCTATCTATCTATCTATCCATCCATCTATCCATCTATCCATCTATATATATATATATAGATGGTTAGATGGATAGATGGATAGATAGATAGATAGATAGATAGATAGATAGGGCACAGCAACTCGATGCATTTAGGCATGTAGACATGGTCAAGACAACTTGCTGAAGTTCAAACCGAGCATCAGAATGGGGAAGGAAGGTGATTTAGACAGTGCTAGGTGGGCTGAAGCAGCAAAAGACCACAACGGGTGCTACTCCAGTCAGCTAAGAAAAGGGAAATGAGGCTACAGTTTGCACAGGCTCACTAAAATTGGAAAATATATTATTGTAAAACCTTTGCCTGGTATTGTTTCTGCTGAAACATTCTGATGGTAGGGTCAGAATTTGGCGTAAACAACATGAAAGCATGGACCCATCCATCCCTGTATCAACGGTTCAGGCTGGCGGTGGTGGTGCAATGATGGGAGGATATTTTCTCATCAACATTTGTCCCCATAAATCATTTGTGCATCGTTTAAACACCATGGCCTGCTTGAGTATTGTTGCTGACCATGTCTAGCCCTTCATGACCACAGTGTACCCACTTTCTGATGGCTACGATGGGCACTGGACTGCTGTCTCCATTCATCCTCAGATTTTCTGTCAGATTTAGGTCAGGGCTCTGTCTTGCCCACTCGAGTGCATTCAAGTTCCTATAATTAATGCAATGTGTTTAAGGTTGTTGTCATGCTGGATGATAAACTCCTTGCCAATATTCAGCTGTCTAGCAGAGGACTGCAGGTTTTCTTAAGTAATTTGGGTATACTTGGCAGCATTCATTTTCCCTTCAACGCTGAGCTGTTGTCCAGTCCACTCAGGGAGGACATACAGACGCCATACAGAAAGGACCAATACCGCTGCACTTGGGATCAAACCTAGGACCTTCTTGCCACCAAGCCACTGGCTGCCTCACATTATCAGTGAAAATAAGACTCACTGTGGAACTTATTCAGAACAGGCTTCTTTCCTGCCACTCTGCCATACAGGCCAGCTTGTGGGATTATTGTCACATGCATGGGCTAACCAAACTCAGACATAAAGACTTGTAAGGCCTTCCAAGTTCTCACTGGACTCTTGGTAGCTTCCGTGATCACTTTCTTCCAAGCTTGGTCATTCACTTTGGAGGGATGGCCCCATCTAGGCAAAGTGTCGGCGGGGCCATACACTTTGCGCATCCTAATAATGCTCTGAATGACACTCCAAGGGAAAGCCTCTAAAATCTTGTTCATCCTTCTCCTAACTTGTCCCAGAGTCCTTTTGAAACCACCAGGCCTGGTGAGTGATCTAGAAAGTGATTGGTTGCACCTGAGCAAGTTGATACTAATTTTATTTTTATGCTGAAGGCATAATACGTAAATCCGGCTGAGAAAAATTCAATTCAATTAGTTTTAATTTTCAGAGTGCAATGTGGAAATAGTAATATTTTCATTGAATATTACTTCTGAATATTGATCTTCTAAAACCTTCCTGTATATGCATTTGTAAGCTACTAGTGTAAGTAATAATAAGCATATAGTATAGAGAAAGTCTCAAAGTAGCACTGCAGAAGAACCACTGTCTCAGAGAAAAGACGCTACCTTTTTGAGATAGATGAAAATTCAGTTATCACATCGTCTCTGCACGCACCATCTGTGATGTAATAGAACTTCATGACCCCTCTTGTCTCAGAAAAAAATCTTAAGGGTCAAATCTGGCAACAGGTTGTAGACTTCAGCTGTGTGGGAGAGAATGCTATGAGACCTCATTCCCAGACTGCATCGACAACAGTCATGTTTTAGGTTTGTAATAGTCTTACCTGGGAAGCAGTTATTCTAAGACGTGGCTCTAGAAAAGGATGCCTCGCCTAGTGCCCACTTTTCTGTAGAGCCCCTTTTTGACACCTTACACTGAGAGACGAATCACAGCTTCCACTGGATATCTCTGTCCCTTTCGCTCCTCTTGATCTCCAGATGCCAAGCTCAAGCTGTGTGGCTGCTCCCTGCAGATGCTTAACTGTTTGCAATTACCAGTTTTTCTTCGTTCTGTCTCATGATACGCAGTTAACACGATATAGCCAGATCTGGCCTTGGGTTCTCATACAGCCCACTAGTATTAGAAGAATCCCCTTCATGTTTTAACCATGAAACTGTGGTCTGCGTCTCAGGTTGCACAGTACTCTGGCTTCTACGGTTGAGCTGGATGTCAAGTCTTCAACAGTGAAGCTTGTTTTACTCGCTGGATCTGGTCCCTCTTAGCAAAGCCTCTCGCCTGCATTGCTTCAGTCACGGATGGCATAGTGCGACAAGGGCTTAGCTTAAATCTGTTTCTTCCTAACCATAGCATACTCCAATTGTTATGGGGCTGCTTTTCATCTTTATCCACAAAAGTTCCAGATATGTCTAGTGAGGAAAAAAAATCGGACTGAGAAAATCATCAGAGTTTATTGTAAGATTTCCAAGTCGGTATTACTTAACACCAAAATAGTAAAAGGCATCCTTAGATCTAATCTTGTCAGCAAACTAGGTGAAGGTACATTTTTAGAATAGACTCTAGCTGCATTTTAAAGTGTTCAACAGCTAGCATGTAATTGGGTCCCCAGGCCACCAACCACTCTGCCTAAATTTACAACCTCTGCTTAAGGAGCGCAGCAGAAGGGGAGAAAAGGGCTTACTGGAGGCCTTCGCAGCATCCCACCAAGCTCCCTCACACCCCACGTAATTAAGAGATGCTGCCAAGGGCTGAGGCAGTCCGATAGGTCAGTCAAACTCTACTCACCTGGCCCCTGTCGGTATTGCGTGCCTTGCTTTGGAGAATCCATTCCAGGCCCCCGAATGTTATTATCATTGAGCAGTAGAGCTGACGGTGTCTGTTTGGCATTTTTGGCATAAAAAGAGGCCATTTTGTAGACTTCGCACAACAGCCCATGGAATGCAAGATTTCTAGCCTAGACAGCTGGCTCGTGTAAGCACTGCTGAAGTTAAATTAACATTGACCCATTATTGAAATTCCTTCTGAACAGTGCATATTTGAGTGTCTAAGACTGAACTGCTTATCATGATGTTCATTTCTCTGTACACTTGCAGATGAGCCAACATCTCGGCCCCACCAGCAGTACATATTTGACATATCCAGTCTATCACGGACGGAGGAGCTAGTGGAAGCTGAACTGCGCGTGTTGCGGAAACCGCCTTCTGACCCGGGGAGATTACTGTCTATTGGAGGAAGCATGTACCGTCTCCTGCTCTACAAATGCTCTCCTCCAGGCTTGCCGGCCAAGCCTCAGCTGCTGGCATCTCGGACCATTGACATTCTCGATGCTGCCTCAAACACTTGGGACGTGTTTGACGTCAGGACTAGTGTGATGGCCCACCGAAAGATGCGCAGGATAGCTCAAGGCAACAGATACTTGTGTTTTAGCATAGCTGTTGTTTCAGACTCAACAAATGGGGCGGTGGATGCGTCTTTACTTGGTTTCAGTGAGGACAGTCATGTCCGGCATGAGAGGGCTTTGCTGGTGGCCTTTTCTCACACTCGCAGGAAGGAGAACTTATTTCGAGAGATCCGCGAGAAGATGAAGGCCATGCATATGCTTGATCAAGGGTCTGAGGGCAATGGAAGACCCAAGCGGCGTCGGAAGAAGAGAACAGCCATAGCTGGACGCCCAGGTGGAGTTGGAACTGGGGGTGGGGGTGGCACCGGAGGCGGAGGCGGAGGGGGAGGCGGACCAGGCAGTGGGGGCAAAGGAGGTGGCAAACGGAGAACTCGTTGCAGCCGTAAGCCACTCTATGTGAACTTTAAAGAGCTCGGATGGGACGACTGGATCATTGCACCACTGGACTACGACGCCTATCACTGTGAGGGTGCGTGCGACTTCCCACTGCGCTCACACCTTGAACCCACCAACCATGCCATCATCCAGACACTCATGAACTCTATGGACCCAGAGTCGACACCTCCAAGCTGCTGTGTGCCATCCAAGCTCAGCCCTATAAGCATCCTGTATATTGATGCAGGGAATAATGTGGTGTATAAGCAGTATGAGGACATGGTGGTGGAGAGTTGTGGCTGCAGGTAGCACTGTGAGACCGGGCTGGGCTGTGGCCCATGAATTCAGATCCAAAAGCGAGGCCCTACCATGGTTAGCCTCAAACAAATGAGTCAAAGTGCCTGATTTTTAAGCAATGCCTACAACAGATAAGTGTGTGCGAGCTGATGTGAACTCAGTGAGCCTAAGAGGTCATGTTGATAGGCATTTTGAGCAGCATTTGAGGACCCAACTGGAAAAATTCCAACCACCCCTCTTTGCAAGAGACTAAATTCTTCAATAGAATAAACAATTTCTGGATCAGGAAAAGAGTAAGGCCAGAAATTCCAGAAATTACACCGCACACTGGTAATGTAAACGCAATGATAGAGCGCTGAAGTGTGTTCATAGCGACTGAGAAAATGTTGAACTTACAAGTCATTGCAAAAAAAAAAAAAAAGCCATGAAAGTCTGCGAGTGGGACTTTTCTTGACGATCTGTTTAAATAGAAGAAAAGCCTCAAAGGAATTTGAAAGCTGCTTTAAATATATCAATCTGACAAAGAAAAAAGGCATCCTCAAGCAGTGGTAGCACTTGTGGAAGTTTTGTCCATATACTTCATCTTATGCAATGTGCTTTTCCATTTGGAAGGTTGTTTTTATAATCAAGAGACTCATCCAGTGATTTATCATGACAGTTCTGAAATTTATATCAAGATAACCCACACACAGCTGATGCTGTGACATAGAGCCTTCTTTTCTCAGACAGTGTTTGACTGGCCTGCGAGGAGGAAATTCACAAACCATACGTTGTTAAGAGAATATGATTTAATACACTAGACAAACAGGTTGTTTAAGAATTATGACCTAGCCTAATTAAAAAGAAATAAACATTACAGACACGACTTTTGGCATCTGTAGGACAAGACAGGACGAATGTCATATGCGCAACGTCTACATGTGTAAGTGACATATGACTGAACTCTGCGACCTCAGACCTGCAAAAGAGAGCCAAAGTTGAAACAATTCTTGGCATGCTGTACTTCACTGGGTGACACTCCTCTCACCGGGGCAGACTGCACATGCTTGTTTTCCCAATATTACATATCTCCATCTAGAACAAACACTAGAGAGAGAAAGAGAGAGAGAGAGAGAGATAGAGTGACACACATAGACATATATATATATATATATATATATATATACATACATACATATGTATATGCATAGTGACAAATAACTGGACACACATATACAATGTGAAGTAGTATATATAAAGCTTTCAGGTTTTTGATTATCTAATCAAAATATCAGCAGAACTCCAAACTGATACATGCTGGAAGATCGTGCCTAAATGGAAGATGAACAAACAGTGCAGTTTTCTGCAAAAAAATAAATGAAACAAACCAGTATTGCATAAACCTTAGCATTCCAGAAAAACAGACAAAAAATAAAAAAAACATGTGTGAGTGGACAGTGCCTATTATGACAGACAGCTTTATGATTTTGAGTCCTCATTCATATACATTTTGAATATTTGTTTTTGCCATTTTTTAGTGACTTAAACAACCAAATTAAACAAATCTAGGCAGCTCCGGTTAAATGACGTGATTTAATGATTTCCTAAAGAAAGAAAGAAAATATACTGTGGAAAAGAACAAAATAAACTGGGTCCCCTTTTGTAAGATTTTTTTATGGTTTATTAAAATTGGCTGAAATATTTAAATTCTTAATTTAAAAGTTCTTTTCAAACATGTCATTGGAAAAGGGGTATCCACACTTTTGAAAGCATTTGGCATTTGGGACTGGTGATTTAATAATAATAATAATAATAATAACAATAATAATAATAAGATGATGTTGTGTATTATATTATTATAATATAATATAAAATAAATTGAAAAATATGGAATGCCTAAGACTTTTGCACAGTACTATATATATATATATATATATATATATATATATATATATATATATATATAAAAACTACAAGTTAACAGTTCAGACTTTTGACAGTATCATTTGTTATCTAAAAATATTGAATACCTAAGACTTTTGATAATTTTTCATACCTAACAAATGGTATTATTGTCAAAATTCTGAACTGTTAACTCTTGGTTAAAAGTACCTCAGATACAGTAACTGTAAATGCCAGAGCTTTGTCTATTAAGCTTTCCATGTCGATTAAACATAATAATTACAGTTTTTACCTAGAACTGAAGTTTTGTCTGTAAGTGAAATGCTTTATAAGATACAAACGTTTCCCCCTCCCCCCCAAACGTCCTACAGGGACATTAATTACACATTCCTATAGCTTACAAAAACAGAGTTATGAAGCAACTCTGTAGATGAAAAAGAGGGCATGTGGACTGACAGTTAGGTTGAAGCCAACTAAGTTGTGCTTACAGCTGCAGGAATCACTCTTGGTTGTGCATATCACTTCTAACATTCTGAGGTGTAGGTATTTCAAACCATGCCATATGCTTGCAGACACTGAATGTAAATCGACGGCATCGCAAGAGTTCGGCTGGAAACTTTGGCAACCTGGCTGTATACATCAATGCTCAACTACGTTCACTTCGTAAAGATCAGACAACATCTGTTTTACTTTACCGTCCCCCATTTATTGTGTGTTGGTCTCAAAATCAGATGGAAGGGTAAAAGAGAGTGCGCACACTTTGTGTGTTTGTACTGATTTTAAAGTGCAAGCCCGAATTTACTATATCGTTTAATGTCCATTTAAATGGCTGTATTTTGTCAAATGCACAGTGGAAAATTATCATTATAGGGAATGACATGTCTGCACAGTAAATGTCTTTGGACTGGTGTAATGTTGGTATAATGTTATGGACATTGGCACTGTGAGTGTGGGTGTGTGTGTGCGTGTGTGTGATGTTAAGGATTGTACATAATGAATTGTAAATTATCTGTAAACAGCTCTATTTTTTCCTTTTGGAAATATCATTTTGTAGTATATATAAAATGTATACTTGTATTTCATTGAAACCAAATAAAGCACACATTGTAGCCTATTTTTTTAGTTCACACATGTCATTTTTGTACAGAGGATTTTATTAAATAAAGACTTTAATGAAAATAATGTGTGCTCCTTCTGCAGTTCTTTTCCAATCATACAACAATAAACAACAATCTCACTCATGGTTTGTAAGTGATCATTATTTTCATGTTCTGTGTATTTTTTTTCTAGCAGTTTGTTATTATTTGAAATCATTTCTGAATCTGAATATATTTTATTTTGCTTAATCCTGCTCTGGCCAATATAACAATTGTGTTAAAATAAAAAGCAATCTGTTATTTAATCTTAATTTCCTTAACAAGAAAATTTTCATAAAAAAAAAATACTTAAAACTGCTTTCAGATATGCAGAAGGAAAAAAACCCTATGCCATAAATGCTATAAAGAATGTATGGTGCCTAAAACATGTGCACTGTACTGTATATATACAGTACATATATATCATTATATACAGTGGGGGCCAAAGGTCTGTAATAGTGGTCGACTAATATGGGGGTTTTTTATGGCCAATGCCGATATTTATAGAGCAGGGTCACCCCGATGGCTGATATCACAATTTTTGCAACTGATAAAAATAATAACAATAAATGAAGTACCAAATTGCTGAACTGAAATAAACATTTAAGCACTCTCTGTTTGCGTAATTTGTTTATAAATGAAAAAATAAAAGTTTTTGTTCTTATGTACAACATTTGACCTTCACTGAAAGTTCTCTGAATATTCATCTCTTTGTTGTTAGTCACTCAGTAGCCCCAGTTTATAAGCTGCAAGTTCTAATGCAGGAAATAAAGTTTATCTGCATTTACCCCACTACTTTAAATAGTGTATATAAGTGCAGATATCAACCAATGCCATTTATTTCAAAATGTCATTAATCGGCCCGATTACTCAGTCTATCACTAGTCTGTAACCACTGCTGAAACTGCTTCCTTGCTTTTTTTTCAAATGTGATAATATGCTATTCATTTTGAATCATCAAAACAATTTGAGTAAGAATGAAATACATCCATTTCAGAATTTCATTGTATTGGCATTTATTGGGGCACTTGAAGACAGATAAAGTCATTCAAGTAACATCACAAGATGCTCTTTGGAACACAGGTAGTCCCCGATTTATGATGGGAATAAGATCTGACAAATCCATCATAAGTTGAATTTATTGTATAAATGTATTATATACCATAGCATATTTCATAGATTGTCACTAATTGTTATGCTGATTAAATGATTTGCAATGAAAACAATGTATTAAATTATATATATAAATGTACACAGTAATTACACACATATGCAATATTAGAAATATTGTATGGAGGTTTTTCCAACACAGGTTAAATATGACCGTGGTAACCTGAGAAAGTATGTATATTGTTATTTCTATTCGGTTTTATTTTCCAAGGCATGCTTCTCTATCTATATATATACTGACAAGATAATAAACACACTATAAACATTTTACAAACACATAATAATCACCAACGTCATGTATATAACTCTAACAACAGAATATTTTAGACATTATATAGGCCAAACATTCTGTAGTAATATAACCATTGTGCAATTAAGCATTATAATAAGAGAATTAGAATAAATCAGAATGACACCATAGTTTCGGTAAGAATATAATCAATTCAGCCCTTGTTGAAAGTAGATGTTACATTTACAACACTTATCCAGAGTGATTAACAATTAAGCTGTGCAGGTGAGGGTTAAAGATCTTGCTCTTGGTCGCTTCGCAGATCTGGGATTTCAACCCACAACCCTTCGATTAGTAGTCCAGAGTCTTACGGACGGAGCCACCATTGTCCTCCCATGATGCATATTCCTTTACACACCTGCATAGGAATAACAGTCCTAAAGTACGTTCATATGGCTGCAAGTGGCCCACGGACCGCAGGATGAGGTTTGCTGGTCTAACCCTTGCTTAACTGTTTAGTACTGTGGGAATGGATGGAAAATAATCTGATGTAATGACGACGAGGATATTGGAAGGGAAGAGATGATTCTGCAAAGCACCAAATTCAAACACTGCACATAGGTAGCATATTACCAGAAAACAGACCTTAAATCGACATGAAGATCAGAAGTGAGCATTCCCACTGCAGGCAGGTACTGATGACCATCTCAATCAGCATTTATCAGTACTTGTACCTTTCTACAATAACTGAAAAGGGTTACGAAGTGTAACTACTGCTATGTCAAAACAAGCCCTTAACGAAGAACAGCGGAACAAATTTGATCCGTTGCAGATGATATTTGGCAAGTAACAGCATGTATATATCTGGAATGATTCTTCATTGCCACAAAAAAAAAATCCTAAACCACTTTGGAAACGTAAAACAGTAAAGCTTGTTTGCTTTTGCCACAATTCAATCCACCCGGGCAGGATTACTCCATTTCCTTCGATGAACTGGTCCTGCCTCATGGTTTAAATCAAGAATAAGCAAATTAAGGGGCTTTGTCATTCTTTTCAGAGCAGGCAGAGGAGGGAGATTAAAGAGGCCTGGGTTTACATGGTGAGGGTTTACATTTCCTCAGAGACGTCCGGCAGACCAGATCAGCTGGAGATGTTTTACTCTGCATTTGTTCAGCTTTTCAACAACATGGGATATGATAACTAGAATGATGCCTATGGGAAATCCTCGAACTGGAGATTAATTCTCAATGAGTAAATCACTGAAAGATAGGTTTGGTGTCATAGCAATGCTAGTTAAGGATTTGCCAGTAGCTACATGCGGTTCAGTTAAAAGGACATTCTGTACTCTTAGAGTCACTATACCATGTCAAATATCCAACAGAAGCAAACAATCCAATTACAGTTGTTATTATGATCGACTGTTTGAAGAAGTCTGTGAAAAAGTTGCAAGCAGAACTGCACACTTTCTTTAAATAACAGTACTGGCTTTGGTACTTCCATTTGCCCTACAAGTCTCTTGTGATTCTTCTTGAGCCAAGTGGAGGCCCCGCAAAGTCCACTCTCACAGCATTTCAGGTCAAACACTATTCCAGAGTGCTATGTGAGGAAACAGAACAAATCAATTCAAAAAGTGACAGGGCTGATGTCTGAACACCATTCATATAGATACTGCTGCGAACACACTAGACGTGCATTCGCTGTATTGAAATGTGTCTGGAACCCATGAAAATTCATCATGCTCTGCTTCTAAAAGGTACTAGGTCGTTGCCACTGCCATAGTTCCTGCCATATTTGACTCCTGCCAGTAGGCATTTCTTGCAGTCTTGACAATCTTCCTTTTCTGACCAAGAACTAATCAAATTCCATTTAAGACGCTCGAAGGATCAAACTGTTTAGCTGAAATGGAAAACATGTGAGTGTCCAATTTTTACAGCTGAATAAATCAATCTAACTGTAAAACTGGGATGTGATACACAGACAGAAATTAATATCAAGAAACATTAACAGACTGTATTAACACAAGGAACAAATTCACAGCTCACCATTTACTATTATGATTTAATGGGGCAGTATTTTTGGAAGAAAATACAATTTCACATTTATATAATTTATATAATAATCCCTTCGTTATTGTGAGCTTACGTAGGATTTACAACAAGTGCAAAAGTAATTTGGAGAACATTTGGTCTCAAAACATACCATATGAGTGTTTCATTTTGTGTTAATTCTGATATAACTTGCTGTTTTAAATTGAACAATGTAGTTTAAACAAGATCAAGAATTTCAATAAAATCTATCATTTTTAAGTGGTGCATGGCTTCTATCAGAAATCAAAATAAAACAAGCAACCCATAAAAAAACATTAGAATGATATGGGTACCTGCATGTTGAAGGTAGTAGACTTGAGTTTACAAAATGACTTCGTTGAGACCAGGTTTTTTGGTCGATCAGTCATTTGCATATGAACCAGTGTCTTCAGTCGTATGAGGTTTTAGCACCAAAATAATAATAAAAAAAAAACATTTAAAAGGTCTTCAGGTTCAGAATCACAGTAAGACGAAACGGAATACACAATAGTTTTGCTACTAGTAGCGCTATAATCTCATGAGGTCACCCCCGATCCAGTCTGTGATCATGTTAGCCATCTCTTCCCCTGCATCCAGGACGAACGCGTGGCGCAGTCCTCTCTCACACAGGCGAATGTCTCCATCTGGAAAGTCTTGGCGAATATCCTGGTAGTACTGCACAGGACACCAGTGGTCTGTTGCTCCGTAGTAAAAAATAAGCTGGTGAAATGAACATAATTTAAGTTTATATCCTATAACTGTTTACGATTTATATGATATAATTTATACGTGATTTTTACATAATCATGACTACAGCCAGCTAGTATCTGACTCCCCTCAAAAGCTCTATTACTTGTTATCTATGACTTGTTAATGGTAGATTTGCACATGAGTGTTGAACTTAGCTTCTGTCCAGGCCACACTGGCATTTTCTGTGCTTGGAAAATGGCCAAAAACCTCTAGGATAATTACATTCTTTAAAAAACAGCTAATATAACATCTTTTATAATAACAACTATAGTAATAGTATTATCTTTGAAGGAGAATATTTGTTTAATTAATAAGGGTTGTATTATTAGATAAAATCATTTGTTTTACTAATACTGTTCAATTAGCCAAGCATAAGAACTATACAATAGTTACAAAGCAAAATATCTTTTATTAGTTATAGTTCCTTATTATGTTCCTTATTATGGTATTAATTCAGAAACAATACAATCATGTTCAGAACCCTTTCAAATGAGCTGGTGACTTTGGAATAACAGTTGCACACTTGGTGTAGAACTTGATATAGGATATGGTTAGTGATTAACAGTAAATACAGTTGTAATTTATAGTAGGTTTTACTTAAACATCTGTTCGGTATTATTTTTCCACAGCTTTGCGGAAGATGAAATAACACAGTGCAGCAAAAGGACCATGAATGCTCACTAACAAATAATAACCAGTGAAATAAAGGGTTGCACTTGTCCTAGTCTAAAGGTAAGATGGTAGGACAAATGTACTAAACTCGATACAATGACAGTGTTTCCTTTAATTTACACATTTCTGACAATTACAGATCGATGCAAAAACGTATTTCTAAAAGTAACTGACAATTCCAGTTCAGCCAATGAAGGGCCACAAAATCAAACATGTCTGCATTTTCCATTCTCTACCATATTGATTAAAAGCATGTAACTCATTATCAACCTCTTCCTGAGTTCAATGAGGTTCTAACAGAGAACACAAATCTACATTTGATGCTCTGATCTTAAGAAATATTGATTATAGATCAAACCAACTGTCAATGTAAGCTACCTAGCTGCAGTGCTAATAACAATAAAATATAACAAACCTGGCTGGATCGGAACCATGAGTATATACTTCCAAACCATCACATAAATAAAAGCTGTATTTTCTCCTGAGACAAACCATATTATTTTCAAAAACAAACACGCCATAAACAAAAAGTCATCGCAAACCACAGAAGACAACCTCAGTCAGAGCAAAGCCTAAACACACTCAAATACAAACCAAACATTTTCAGAGGATCAACTAATTGAGGTATTGTGAAATACAGGAAAATAAAATGTAATAATCCTCCTTTCCTGTGTAGAAGCTCTTTTGTACAGATGATAAGCATTTCTTGTGGTTAGTAGTGGTTTAACAGGGATTCTGAGCCAAAAGCATTTAAAGGGGAAAGGAAAACCTCCACTACTTAGTCCCGAAAGCTATTTATTTCTAACTGTTCTCATGCTGCACACAACAGAAAGATCACATTTACTTTTCGGCTGCTTTGCGTCACTTCGTTGACAAACTGCTTAATGCGAGGCCTGTGCTGACTGTACCAGTTAATCACGACGCCTTCTCCGTCCGTCTGCCTGATTGATTTCTTCACAGTCTATAAATCCAATAAGGGAGTCAGCGGCATGTGGTTTAAGGCTGAAGAGCGGTCCAAACGCACAACCTCCTGTCTTCACTTACAGCACTTAGGTGAAAAAGAATTACTCTGATGAGGTTACTGGTGAGCAAGAGGCTTGGAACATTCAACCGCACAGGCTACAACGAAACGCATGAAAGCAAAATAAGGATACACACGTGCTACAGAACAAAGGAGGTGGTTCCGTTTGTCATGCAATCCCAGATAAACTCCCAACGAGACACAATGTTCTAACTCAACAAGAATCACTTGTAGACAATTTACAAAAGCACTTGGCTTGCCGTGACTGCAGGATTGCAAACTTTAAGCTTTCGCTTTTAATCCGAACTAAGCAGGAAGGTGCTGTTTGTCTTGTGACACATTGAGTTAAAGTATGTGGTGTGTATGAGAAGCAGAGTGAGAGCAGCCATGATATCTCCTTTTTAACCGATGACAGATGAAGTGCACCAGTCATTTACATCCCAGCCAGCCATGTCCAGCCTCTGCAATTATGTGACCTCTGGTTAGCATCAGAGCAAACGCATAATAAAAAAAACCATGTACAGTGAATCCCTCCAGCCTCCAGAATGAGCGTTTGGGCTTGCATATAGCGAGCTTACTGCAATATATAAAATTTTCATTGACGGACTATGCATTTGACTATCTTCTGATGAAGAGAAACGTTCTGAAGTTCTATATACATTTTTAAATAATATTTTATGCCATCATAATTGCTTACATGTGAATGCATATGAATAGCAAAATGCAAAAAGAAGTTTTAGTGCACATCTTTATATATGAATTATATTTGTTCAGGGAAGATATATGCATGTGTTCAGATTGTGGGTGTTAAATTGTGTCTGTCCAGGCCACACTGACATTTTTGTGTACCTCCAAATATTTTTGTGTTGGCTGGTACGTCCAAACATTTGTATCACTCCTTAGTTTTATTTATTTTTATGTTTTTTAAGATTCTGGCAGTTTCAAAGCATAAACATGACATGACTGGGCTTTAATATATAATATATTTATATATATATATATATATATATTTTTTTTTTTTTGACTCCATGACTTTAGTTCGCTCTTAGATTTATCATCTATGCCGCCCAAGGAGGTTGGGTCCCTTTTTGAGTCTTGGTCCTCCCAAGGTTTCTTCCTAGAACTAGGGAGTTTTTCCTTGCCACTATCACCCTAGGCTTGCTCAATTTGGGATTGGACGTAGATATTAGGAGATTATCTAAACTTGTACAGTTGCTTTGAGACAATGCTCCGTTGTAAAAAGCGCTATATAAATAAATCTGAAATAAATCTGATATATCAGTATGATACATTTCTTTCTGGCATATGATAAACAGTGTGTGATTAATTACCTTGCTGAGATGCTGCTGTATAGTTGAGTTATCTCGATCTTGCACCAGTCGCATTTCTTGACTTCCCATGTACATACCGTTGGCTGTGGAAGGGCAGAGAATAAAAATCAGAAAAGAAACAAAGTACACTCAAGAGTATGTCTCAAATGTTAATAAATTGTATAAACCTCCACAAGACAATAACAATACAACATAACCTGCCCATGAGGATCATATTAGTTGTGATATGAATGTTGCTTATTGAAATGTGATTAGTTATCAAAGATTATCAGGGCAAACCTTGAAATCAGTGTGCTTGTTGGAGTTTGGAGTATTTTTTTAAATGTCATCTGTGGGCACTATCACACACGACTGGTTCTGTGAGGAGATCAGAATACAGAGGGGGTGTGGTTATAATGAGTTTGAAGGTGCCAACAATTGTGTCGAAAGCAAACAGCTCAGCTATCCCTCAAATAGGTGAGAAAACTGCTAAATAAAGCTCATATGTTGCTGCTTGCTTTCGAAGCAATGAGCGTTCGTCGCTGCATTCAGTTATAACCACACCCCCTCCGTCTTCTGATTGGTCACCTCACAGAACCAATTGTATGTAATACTGCCCTCATGATGATATATCAAAAGATAAAACTACAATCTGCAACCTGTGTAGAAGTTACCGGAGCCCAACTCCTCTGATTTTTATTAGAGTACAGGTATGTGCAGATTGTGCATTACGTTCCGAAATGGATGTTGACCAGACATCACCCTAGCCACATAGAATTTTTATGTTACTGTAATGTAAATATAAAGGGCATCTTCACAAGAAAACTGCGTGTAAAGATACGTAAATTCATCAGACATAACGCTGAAAATATGAGTGGAACGCTACCATCTACACAGTATCCCTAATGCCTCCACGCTTTTAATTATTGGAAATTCACAATAATTACAGAAAAATGCAGTAATATACTGTTATGATCCTGTCTAGGGAAAACCCGTAACACGGAAGGTCGGCCAGATGAAACAGAGACTCAAGGAGTGAAAGAGAATCAGTTTAGACAGTTACGGGTTAGAGAGAATAAACTAGGACTAGCATACTAATAAATAGCGTAAAGCCATACACACAAACACAAGTGACTTGCACAAAAATGTCTCTAAACACATCAACCGAGTTTGAACAGTCTCTAGTTCAAACATCAGACGAGCAAGTGAGCAAGCAACTTGTAAAGTAGGTACAGATACACATAAACACCCATATAAATGACAGACTTCCGCTTAAACTCTAACGCCTCTTAGAGAGTTTTTCCTTGCCACTGTCACCCTAGGCTTGCTCAATTTGGGATTGGACGTAGATATTAGGAGATTATCTAAACTTGTACAGTTGCTTTGAGACAATGCTCCATTGTAAAAAGCGCTATATAAATAAATCTGACTTGACTTGACTTGACTTAACGCCCACTCTGCTTGTCCATCTGCAGCATTGACTGGCTGTTGAGTTGACCAGCTGTTTAAAGCCGCAAGTTATTTTTATTTCCTATTTTAATTCATTGTCATTTTTATGACCTCGGTCATTAAAGTGAATGGACTGATCGGATAGACGGTGCATATCTGTACACTGGTGAGGATACTTTATTAAAACCATTGTTTTAAGTCATTTTATACACATTAGGAGTACATGGTTACATACTGCCCCTAGAGCTGCTATTTTGTTCCCTCGTTTCCACTGAGAGTGTTCCAATGGATTTGCACACACACCCACAAACACAATTCATGAGCTAATAATCTTCGCCTGACATAATGACATAATGGCAATTGTTGTGTCAGAGTGATCCCAGTGCCTGTGTATGTGTGAGCATGTAAATATGTATGGGTGAGACGGATGTTCATATCCTGTATCTTTGGAACTTTCCTTTGGCCATGGGCTAAAGTATGCAGACTCTCTTTTTGAGCCACGGTGTGCTTGAACATATAGACACAAATCTTTGCATGCATGCAGTTCCACTATTACCCTCTATTACAAGTTTAGGAAAGGTCTGATTGCACACACACGCTAGTCATACGACACTGTCTACACAATACCGCTACCACAAGAAAAACTTTCAACCCAAAAATGATTTATTACATTACATTTGTTTTTCTCCTTAGCCCACTATAACAGGAACGAAAGATAAATAAACACTCAAACCACAGTGTTTTTGTAGGTCAATGTAAGCTGAAAAGTTTCAGTACACAGTTCATTCATAGTGGCAGTTTGCTAATGTCTGAGAATCCATTTAAGCATTGACAGCACTGGGGTCCAGGTGAAGGGGTCTGAGGCAAATGTAGAATAGGTGATATATAAAAGGAGGGAAGGACTTAATACAAACCTGGAGTCAATTTCCAGTGTTGGATGTATATGCAGCCAAAATAATGTGTATATGTAGGATATTTACGGAAGTGTTTATTGTATTAATGGATTTGTTAGTATTTTATACTCAATAAAGCAATACTTTGACAGCTGAACTGTTTAAAAGCCAGCTTGAAATAAATATGTCACAAATAAATTAGGTTAATCTTACCAAATAAGTTTACCAGGTTAACAAAACCTAGCTAATATTATTGTCTCTGAGACATAATGAAATAAAATAAAAAGCAGGCATGAACTAATTTCTTTTTTTGTTTTTACTGCCAGTGTTTGCATGACTTGCATTCTGTGGCAAGCAAGAAGAGAATGAATGCAGTGAGCAAAATATAAAAATATGTGTAACATATCTGGGATTTATGCTTTTGCAGGAAAGTGCACACCTTAACTAGATTTTTTTTTAACAGTAACGAAATGAGCAGTGCCAAACAAAGTGCCAAAACAGATCAAATTAAAGGGAATTAAAAAAGACACTAATAAAATACTAAGAAACAAACTAAACCTCTAATTCAAATAAAACTCAAAATAAAATGAGCTTCTAAATAAAACCTGTAACTACAAATGTGTCCTTATTATGTCAGCAAATCCTATTTTACGCCTTTCTGATGCAACCCTTCCCAATTATCCACTCTTGGGACTGGCACTACTGGTACACCCCTAGTGGCTGAACCCGGGTATCCTGACACTGCCCTACTCACTGAGCCACAAAGACCATTATAATTATCAGTAACGGCACCAAAAAGCAAATACATTTAATGCAAGCCAGCATGTGGTCGCAATTGTGGTCTTAAGAAATGGAACCATTTCTTAAGATGCTAACAACTAAGATGTTGTGAGGTTAGTAATGACCCATTTGCTACCACTACAAGCAAAAACCAGTAAGAGTGAACATTACTGGTGAGAACTATTGCATGATATGTACTATATTGCATGTAAGTAGTCTGAAGCATATTAGAAACATATTGGTGAGTCCTTGCCGTGCCATGGTTAGACTGGGCTGCATTATTTTGATCATTGTTATTTACGTTTGTCGGATCATCTAAATGTCATGATTCATCAAAACAGCCACAAACACTATTCGGAAACATCTGAGATCATTCAGGATGCTCTCAGCATAAAAGATCTAGCGATTTGTTATAAAGTTCAAGCGCTGTGATTTAAGATATCAAAGGCCAATATTGCAATAACGATTTACAAACAATATGTTGTGCAGGGCTAGTGTGAACATGGACATATGCTGCAAGAACTTGTTTACTTCCTAAAAATCACGGTATAAATATAATTATAATACTCATTCGACTTCGTAAGATACCTAGGTAGACTGCTGGTAATGAAACTGTTATCTGCTTACTTTACAGCAAATACTGTGGCATTTGAAGCCATGTACTCCACACTTAATGCAATATCATTTACATACTTCATATGTAATATTTAACATACAATTTACAGTGGTGCAAAAAAGTATAAAGTCAGCCACTGTTTGTGCAAGTTCTCCGACTTAGAAAGATGAGAGAGGTCTGTAATTTTCATCATAGGTACACTTCAACTATGAGAGACAAAATGAGGGAAAAAAATTCAGGAAACCACATTGTAGGATTTTTTAACAATTTAATTGTAAATTATGGTGGAAAATAAGTATTTGGTCACCCACAAACAAGCAAGGTTTCTGGCTCTCACAGACCTGTAACTTCTTTAAGAAGCTCTTCTGTCCTCCACTTGTTACCTGTATTAATGGCACCTGATTGACCTCGTTATCTGTATAAAAGACACCTGTCCACAGCCTCAAACAGTCAGACTCCAAACTCAACCATGGCCAAGACCAAAGAGCTGTCGAAAGACACCAGGAAGAAAATTGTAGACCTGCACCAGGCTGGGAAGAATGAATCTAAAATAAGCAAGCAGGTTGGTGTGAATAAATCAATTGTGGGAGCAATTTCTGAGAAAATGGAAGACATACAAGACCACTGATAATCTCTCTCGATCTTGGGTCCCACGCAAGATCTCATCCCGTGGGGTCAAAATGATCATGAGAACGATGAGCAAAAATCCCAGAACTACATGGAGGGACCTGATGAATGACCTGCAGAGAGCTGGGACCAAAGTAACAAAGGCTACCATCAGTCACAAACTACGCCAAGAGGGACTCAGATCCTGCAGTGCCAGGTGTGTCCCCCTGTTTAAGCAAGAACATGTCCAGGCCCGTCTGAAGTTTGCCAGAGAGCATATGGATGATCCAGAAGAAGATTGGGAAAATATCATGTGGTCAGATGAAACCAAAATAAAACTTTTTGGTCAAAATTCAACTCATCGTGTTTGGAGGAAAAAGAACACCATACCTACTGTGAAGCATGGGGGTGGAAACATCATGCATTGGGGCTGTTTTTCTGCAAAGGGGACAGGACGACTGATCCGTGTTAAGGTAAGAATGAACGGGGCCATGTATCATGAGATTTTATGCAAAAACCTCCTTCCATCAGTGAGAGCATTGAAGATGGAACGTGGCTGGGTCTTCCAGCATCACAAGATCCCAAACACACCGTTTGGGCAATGAAGGAGTGGCTCCGTAAAAAGCATTTCAAGGTCCAGGAGTGACCTAGCGAGTCTTCACACCTCAACCCCATAGAAAATTTGTGAAGGGAGTTGAAAGTCCATGTTGCCAAAAAAAATTTCTGCTCTAGAGGAGATCTGCATGGAGGAATGGGCCAAAATACCAGCTACAGTGTGTGCAAACCTGGTGAAGACTTACAGGAAACGTTTGACCTCTGTCATTGCCAACAAAGGTTATGTTACAAAGTATTGAGCTGAACCAAATTTATTGACCAAATACTTATTTTCCAAGATGTTTTAAAATTAAATTCTTTAAAAATCCTACAATGTGATTTCCTGGATTTCTTTTCTCAGTTTGTCTCTCATAGTTGAAGTGTACCTATGATGAAAATTATAGACCTCTCTCATTTTCCTAAGTAGGAGAACATGCACAATCAGTGGCTGACTAAATACTTTTTTGACCCACTGTATTACAATGACAGAAGCAACCTGGACGTGTATCAATGTTAGGTTTAAACTGGGTGAAATGATCCAACAGATAGTTCACTGACCTTGTTTCTCATTAAGCTTTCTTAGAAATAACTCACAATGTTGGGTTGAAGATTAAAGACAAGATCAGACATAAGTTAGAAAGAATAAACTTTCAACCTCTCCACAAGAGTAGGGGTCCTGTGTTTATACTAACTGGCCATGTGAGACTATGACTATACATTTCTCTCACTATTCACAAAAATCCATTGTATTTCTATATAAACATCTTATTTCACACTCATTCTACTACTGGCTAAAATCACATTCCAACTGAACCATTTCAGTCCTGAATTTATTTTAATGAAGCAAAAAAATCTCAAAATACTCAGTAATTCAATTTTCAGAAGTCAAAATATTTAAGTGCAATTTTCAATTCCAAATGATGCAAAAATATTGAAATCACATGCACCAGAGTTTGTAGAATCAATTTGGGATCGACAGGAATGAAAGTCTTAATAATGAGACTTATATTTGCTGTACACTACTGATGACATTTCATATACAGGTAGTCTCGGATTTACGACGAGGTGATGTTCTGACAAATCCATAGTAAGTTGAAGAGGAGTTTAATATGTACTGTATATGTCATAGCGTAGTGTACATTAAACATGCTTATAACATTAACATTAAACTGGGCAAAATCATTAACATAAAGCTGATTTTATAATAAAGTGTTGAATATCTCATGTAATTTATTGAATAATGTATTAATTAATGTATTATTGTCGTGAGCATGGCTTTTCCTCACTACATTTCCCAGTGCTCATCAATCCCGCCACGTGACTCTAAACGTCATGCACTGCTAATTTCCTCATTTAGCAAGGGAGAGTGCGGGAGAGTGTTGTACTGCATATTATAGATCATAATGGCGGTCTGTGCCTCCAATGGTAGCAACTTGAGGACATGCTGGTGTACATCAGCAATGAGGGAAGCTGTGAAGTCCATTTGGCTATAGCTCTCAGATCGATCTCCCAATTAACCTGAGAGGTACTGGCAGGCCAGAAGGGCTGCAATGATCGTAGCTGGTAGAAGCATGAGCCCAGAAATGGGAGGAGTGTGAAGGGGCCGTGAAAAAAAGACTATAGATTGCCATTTAACTTCGAGACACAATCTTGTTCAAGCAGTATTAAGAAATATGGGTAAGAGTTGACCTCTACTGGAGATATCATTGAACAGTGAAAGGACCATTTTGAGAAACTCTTTAACCTGGTGGGCATGCCCTCCTCTCAGGAGGCAGTGCTAGAAGTCTCTGGTGGGTTGGTTTCCATTACTGTGGCTGAAATCACTATGGTGGTTAGAAACCTGGTGCTGTAGTGGTAAGGCTGCTGGGGTGGATGAGATCAGGCTGGAAATGTTGAAAATACTGGTTTTGTGTAGATATCATGCCTTAGTGTTGCATGGAAGTTCGGATTGGTACCCCCAGAGGGTATATTCCAGTTATAGGGAAACTAAACTCCACAGTCTTGAAGGTAAAGTCTATACTAGGGTGCTGGGGAGAAGACCACCGGATTGTTCTTCCTGAAACCTGGATTGAACTATGTAGATTCTGCACAGGTCATGGAACAACATAGCACCTCTTTTCTCTTGCACTGCTTTGTGAGGGGTGATCATGTTAATCCAATCTACATGTACCTTGTGGACTTATAAACATATCATTCTTGTAGTGTGTCTTTGGGGGATGCTACAGGAATGTAGGGTACCAGTGTCATTACTTCATGCAATCCAGTCTCTGTGGGAATATAGTGAGAGTTGTACATGTCATTTTAAACACAGTTGTTTAATGTGGGTGTTGGACTTCAAGGGTGCATCTTAACTCTACTCCTGTTTGAGCTGACAGGGTCAGGACATCAAGAGCAGGAGCATGAAATGGGGAAGGTTACAGAGGACTAGAGGTGAGGTCTCTGTTATTTGCAGATGAGGTTGTCCTTTTATCACCAGCCGAGGTGGACCTACAACATGCACTTGAGTATTTTGGTGATGACTGTGAATCGGCTGGGATGAGAATTAGCACCTCCATGTCTGAGGCCATGGTGCTCTGACAGAAACGCGTGCTCTCTGCAGGTAAGGGAGGAAAACAAGCTAGCTCTGGAGGAGCTCAATTGCCTCTGAATCTTGTAGGCAACAAAGAAAAAGGTGGCATGAGATTGACCACAGATTGTGTCAAAGTCAGCAGTTTTTGGGTCACCACAGACTGTACTTGTCTGTGATGGTAAAGCAGGACCTTAGGTTCAGACACATGGTTACTAGTTTACTCTTTGTGACATGGTGAGGAGTTCATCAATCCAGGGGAAGTTCAGAGTAGATTTGCTGCTCCTTTGGTTTGAGAGGAGCCAGTTGACTTGGTTTGGGCATCTTACAAGACTCTTCCCTGGTCAGCATTCTTCTGGATGTAAACCCCAGGGAATACCGAGAACCTGCTGGATCACACAGAAGTGTCCTTGAATCTCCAGGGATGGAGAAACCTGGGCTGACCCTTCTCAGCCTGCTTCACCAGGAAAAGTGGATGGAAACTGAGACTTTCCCAATCCAATTTTTGGTGATCCCAATCACTAGTGTAGTGTTTCATCTTAACTGTACCGTATTTCCTTTATCACATCCTCTGCTATCTAAAGTAATTTTATAAAGCAGTCAGAGCCACACAGTTTCAGAGGTTGCTTGTGCAACGAGTTCAAGCCCATGTTCACTAAAATCAGTTTGTTTGCTAGAACTGTTCAACTCTGCTCTCAGGCATGTCACCACTCGATACATCCCTAGCTAAAATATTGCACTTTCATTTGAAATTAGAGTACAAGATGGAGTATAATATTTGCCAATAACACAATCTATGGTCTTGTCCACACTAATATGGATACTCTGTTTTCATATAAGAAACGTTTCCAACCACACCAAAGTGCAAAGCTGACAGAAGAATGCTTATGTGCATGTTACATGAGCCAGGATGTTTATGACATATACGAAACACAGTTTCATGTGGTGTTTTCATCATGCTACATACTAAACTGTATGTCAAAATAGCAACACCACCACTGGTGGCGTAAACGCTTGACATACATTTTGTACAGTATTATAGTGGTGCTTGAAAGTTTGAAAGTCATTTAAAAATCTATACTTCTGCAAAAATGTAAAGCATCGACAAATTTTCACACAAGTCCTAAAAGTAGATCAAGGAAATCCAATTAAACAAATGAGACAAATCTATTGTACTTGATAATTTATTTAGTTAGGAAACGGATCCAATATTACATACCAAAAAACATGTCAAAATTATGTGAAAATAACTTAAGTATCTGGCATGACTCCCTTGTGCAGCAATAACAACGCCTAATCATTTCCGGCAACTGTTGATCAGTCCTGCACATTGGCTTGGAGGAATTTTGGCCCATTACTCAGTACAGAACAGCTTCAGCTTTGGGATGTTGGTGGGTTTCCTCAGATGAACTGCTGACTTCTACTGTATTAAGGTTCTTATGCTGGAATACAGTGTTTTCACGCAGTTCTATTTTCATCTCATCCATCCACAAGTAATTTTTCTGTCACCTTCCGGTTTCTCCACATGCTCTTTAACAAACTGCAGACCGGCACCAATGTTCTTTTTGGAGAGCAGTGGCTTTCCCCTTGCAAACTTGCCATGTACAATATTGTTATTCAGTGTTCTCCTGAAGGTGGACTAATGAGTAGTGGAGTGATCTTTGTTGGGTGACCCCCCCGAGG
Organism: Ancistrus triradiatus; assembly: GCA_025084515.1. NCBI lineage: Eukaryota > Metazoa > Chordata > Actinopteri > Siluriformes > Loricariidae > Ancistrus > Ancistrus triradiatus. The sequence goes on along the minus strand of JAJAGP010001603.1, from coordinate 23,153 downwards.
GTAACAATGGCCTCGAGTTTCCTCCATTTGTACAAATTTCATCTGACTGTGAATTGGTGGAATCCTTTTTTTTTGTAACCTTTTCCAGCCTGATGAGCATCAACAACTCTTTTTCTGAGAGTATTCAGAAGTCCCCTATGATACACTGTAACATATTGTAAAATCAGACTTTCTTTACATACAACAGGGCATGGGATTGTCAATCCACTTATGGACAACACCGATTCTAATTTCACCTTCAAATTAACTACTAATTCTACAGGTTCACATACTCTTGTCATATACTCCAGATATGTAATGCTGGATTATTTTCCTCACTAAATAAATGAACAAATACAATATTTTTGTCTTGCTGTTTAATTTGTTCTCTTTATCTACTGTTAAGAATTGTATGAAAATCTGATGGTGTTTTATTTCAGATTTATGCAGAAATGTAGAAAAGTCTAAAGGGTTCAAAAACATCCAAGCACCACTGTATGTGCACTGGGGAACAGCTAGACTACTTTGGACAAATGATGAAGTATAACTGCTTTTAATGGTAACAAATGGCTATAAGATTGCCAAAGTCGTAGGGAGTACTGACTGGGATACTTGTCAAAATAAACACAGCAACATTTTTGACAGGACTGTGGGTGGATTTTGGATTTGTTGGAGTTGGGATCACATGACAATTAAGGGGCCTATCACTAGATCATGCACGTGTTAAAACATTTCCCCATATACACTACAACGTGGAAAAGTTCAAATTTTTCAGATGTTTTTGGTGGTTGAAACAAGGTCAAATCTGAGAAAAAAAATGTATGGGTTATCAAACATATCTATATTAACATGGGCAGGGACTGAGATCAAAAACAAACTGAGAGATAATCCAGACAGTAGGAGCTGAGAGCCAGAGACTAAGAGGAGATTTTGTGAGGGAGATGTGTGTGCCAGTCTTAGGGCAGTGATGTTCGAGACATCCCCTGGTCTATCTCACTTATCTCTTGGGGGTGTCTGGGCTTGGGGTTTGGCAGGACAGAGCATTCCAGCCCAATTTACACAGTCTCACACATGCACCCAGTTAGCAGAAGAAGTAAAGGAGATACGCAAATGCAAACACTCTGACTCATCTTGCGAAATCAGCTAGGACAAACCAAAGTAGTGACAAAATGGAGAAACTGAGTGTTCAGACAAACTCTGATACATGTAAACTGAACCATGTTAAATCAATCACTATTACCATCAGTTGTAAATATAAGCTAATGACTGTAAAATCATACAAACACACACATGGAACAGCTACACGAAGAGTCGTAACAATATCAGGAATCTGACTTGATTCAAAATCTGATTCAAGAAGGATGCTATGTCTAATAAGTCTTACACCATTACTATCAATAATCACCACTAGCTTAATTATTGTCAAATAATACTGAAAAGACAGAGGTGGGACAACGCTAAAACAAGTTGTAAAAATGTCAGTAATTTGATTTTAACAACAACTACAATAGTGTTGCAAAATTCCAAAATTATGCTATAGCCAAATTAATAAAATAAAATACATACCATATTAACAGAAACACATCACCTGATAGGTGCTTAGGTGGTGCAGCAATCTAATAGGCCAGCCCACAACCCCAATGACCTGGGTCGAGTCCCAGTAGTGACATCAGGGTACACCCGACTGGCTGGGTCTGAAAGAGGGGAGGTTGGTCAGGGGATTAATTCCCTAGAGCAGCAATATTGACCCCTGCCAGTCCTGTTTTTTTTTTCTTGGGATAGCGGGACATAAAGAGAAAAAAGGCCACCTATCTGTTGTATAGTACTTTGAACAAGTACAAACAAATCATTTCTTCAGCACTCAAACAGCATTCATTCATGATTTTACTTTATTGTACAAGTTTGTGTTTCAATCAAGTCAAGTTTTAAAATGGGCTACATAATAATAAAATATACTACTGACAACTAATCATCATTTAATCATTTTCTTATCCCCTTAATCCTTGGTCAGGGTCACTGGAAAGCTGGTGCCTAGCTGGTGACACAGTGCACAAGGCAGGAACAGCCCTAGGCAGGGTGATAATTACATTTACAGCATTTAGCAGACGCCCTTATCCAGAGCGACTTACAATTGATACAATCTTACAAACCAAGCAATTGTGGGTTAAGGGCCTTGCTCAAGGACCCAACAGTGGCAGCTTGGCCTTCTGGTCCATAGTCCAGTACCTTAACCACTAGGTCCACATAATCCATTGTAGGGCACATGCACTCGACACGCTAAGGGCACTATAAAAACACTACCACAGTCCACATAATCCATTATAGGGCATATACACTCGCATGCTAAAGGCACTAAAAAAACTCCAAATACATTTTAAAATGGCCAATTTCCAAAGGTAACTCTTGGTGCTTGAATTTTACACATATAATTCTTGGCACCATTCTGCTCTTCATAGTTGAAGTACCAACTTGATTTGTTTATCAATGTCATACCATAATGTCAATAAAGTGTTAGTGTAACAAGAGCTGAAACATCACAGTACTGAAAAACATACAAACCACAGAATATTAAAGATTTTGTAAAAGTAATAACAATAAAAATAAATAAATAATATATATACTGACATATACTCGCTGGTCACTTCATTAATTACACTTATTTAACAGCTTGTTAATGCAAATATCTAATCAGAAACACACATGGCAGAAAATCAATGCATTTAGGCATATAGACATGATCGAGATGACCTGCTGAAGTTCAACATCAGAAGCACCAGAATGGGAAAGTAAGGTGATTTAAATGACTTTGAGTGTGGCATGGCTGTTGGTGCTAGCCAGGCTGGTCTGAGTATTTCTGCTTATATACTGGGATTTTTTATGCACAGCCATCTCTAGGGTTTATAGAGAATGGTCTGAAAAGTGGAAAATATCCAGTAAGCGACAGTTCTGTGGGTGAATATGCCTTGCTGATGCCAGAGGTCAGAGGAGAATGGCCAGCCTGGTTTGATATGCAAAAGAGCATCACTGAATGCTTTTCCCCAGGATAACATAACATGGCACAAATTTCAAATCAGCTCAAACTGGTTTCTTTAATATGACAGTAAGTTCACTGTACTCAGATGGCCTCCACAGTCACCAGGAGATTCAACCGTGCAGTTGACAAATCTGCACGCAAATGCGTGACGCTATCAGGTCAATATGGACACCAATACCTCTGAGGAAAGTTTGCAGGACCTTGTTGAAGCTATGCCATGAATAAGTAAGGCAGCTCTGAAGGCAAAATGGAGTTTAACCCAGTACTAGCAAGGTGTACCTAATACAGTGGCCAGTGAGTATATGTACTGTATGTATAGTGCTTCAGATTTGTTTTTGAAGTGACTTGCCACTGTAGATATCCTCCCCCCCCTAACACATACACACACAAACACGTGTGTATGTGAGCGACACAAGCAGTTCTGATGTACACTAATTAAAGTCTCACACTAAACATTAAGCCTGTTGATTATCTGTAAGCCATAGTTTGTCTTCGTTTTGCTTCCATTAAACTAAAACAAAAAGCTTGAACAAGACTATTCTTATTTTTCTCTTTTAAGTGCAACAACACATGTCGCGAAAGAAACCCACAAACCAGTGCAACAGAGTGCAGATTTTTCTTCCACAAAACAGAACCCAAGGTGGGTGGGCAAACTCTGTGATACCTCATCCAGAATCAAGCTGCTGTTTAGAGAAAGGCAATTACATGAAATAACAGAAATAAACATGTCTTTCATTACACAGAATTTAAGGAATTCATCCATCATCACATTTTAATTATAGCTTAAAGCTAATTCGGAACAGTTTTTTGGCCTGTGACTTTTTCTCCATGAGAAGCGACACCTGTGCTGCAATCTGAGAGGCCAGGTTACACAACTCCACATCAATACCACTTGTTTGGTACTACAATAAATAAGTGTGGTACAGTCATTATGAAAACAATTTATTGCTTACGTAAGAAGTAAAGTTTAAGGAAATCATAAGAGAATGAAAAGCAACCTCCGTGCTCATGGAATTCCACATCTGGAGTTCTGGCCTACAGATTGAGAGAAAACCTCAATATCATTCAATAGAACTGTTCAAAAACAAATTCAAAGCATGGAAAATCAGGAATCTGGTCAGCTTCGATATGATGTTCTAGAATTACCACAAAACTGCCAACATCTTTCAGCCTCTGTATGACTTTCATTTTAGATCAGATTTGTGCCCTCAGGTTTTTATCCAGCGCTCTTAGACTCGTGGGTTCCATCTTTAAACAAGCATGCCTGAACTCCAGCTTAGGTGAGCAGTGAATAATCAGCAAAGTGCAAGATGTTTTCCACACAAACTTGGCAATTAGTGACAGGTAAAATTCAAAAAGTTAATATCCTCCTGCTGTGTATAACATGCAGAGTGGTGGCTAAAATAATTGTGCCTTCCTTCTTAAACAACTAAACAGAAGTGTATAAGAGTGAGGACTATGTTGCTATTTGGCCCCATTTTCTTTTGCAGTCTGATCAAATCCGCTGAAGCTTCTTAGAAGAATATCTAGTTTCCTGTTGTGCAACTGCCACTGTATAAAATTACTTTCCACATGCCCTGCTGTACTGAGATGGAATGGAGATCATGCCACATAAAACCTTTCTCTAGCAGGCTCCAACTAAAGGAACCTAATGAAGATGATGGACCAGAACTGGATTATAGTATTGGGTAGACTTACAACCCCAATTCAGAAAAAGGTGGGACAGTATGGAAAATGCAACAAAAAAAATATGCAGTGTTCCTTACATTTCTTTTGACTACAGACAGTATGAACCCAAGATTTTTCTGGGTTTTTTCTGCTCAACTGGTAAACATCCATTCCTGCATTTCAGGCCTGTAACACATTCCAAAAAATGTTGCCACTTAAAAAGTTACTGTGCAAATAAGAAGCCTTATGTTAACCATGTCCAGAAGTGGTGTTGACTTATCTGGGCTCAGAGGCACCTGGGATGGACCATCACACAGTGGAAACATGTACTGTGGTCAGATCAGTCAGTATTCCAGATCTTTTTTTAGAAGAAACGGACAGCTTCTGATCCGGACCAAAGACAAAAAGGTCCATTCAGACTGTTATCAGCAGGAAAGTCAGGGTCTGTCATGGTATGAGGTTGTGTCAGTGCCCTTGGCAAAGGTCATTTACACTTCTGTGATGGCAGGATTAATGAGAAAAAGTAGCCTACACTGAGATTTTAGAGCAACATAAGCTGCCTTCAAGACGACATCTTTTTCAGGGGCATCTGTGTATTTATCAACAAGACAATGCAAAACAAGCCTAATCAGAAAAAGTCAGGACTGAAATATGTAAATCCCTTCCAGTGTTTCTTTGAGGAACATTGTTTTTAAACATTTCAACAATTTTCTCACATATTTGTTGATAAACTGGAGCTCCTCTGCCCATCTATAATCCTCAAAGACTCAGCCTTTGTGGATACTGCTTTTGTCCCAAATCATGATTAGAATCACCTGTTGACATTACTTGTTTGAAATCACATCATTTAGTTTTTTTAACCTCATTACCAGCCGTAAATTGTCCCTGTCCCAACATTTTTTGGAATGTGTTGCAGGACTGAAATGCAGGATTTACATTTACAGCATTTAGCAGATGACCCTATCCAGAGAGACTTACAATTGATACAGTCTTACAATCCAAGCAATTGTGGGTTAAGGGCTCAAGGACCCAACAGTGGCAGCTTGGCAGAGGTGGGATTTGAACCCTGGACCTTTTGGTCCATAGTCCAGTACCTTACCCGCTAGGCTACCACAGAATTATTATTTATTAACCAATAAAATGAAGTTGACCAGAAAAAAAATTGAATCATGAGTTCATACTTCTATACTATCCCAACCTTTTCTGATTTGGGGTTAGAATCTAAAGTGAAGATCTTCTAACATTTCCACATCAGAAAATACAGGATAATATTCACAGTTGGTTTAATGCAAGCATTTCACAATAGTGGAGTGGTTGAAATACTTCTTCATAACTCATTACTCGCTCTTTACAATAGTTCACCCATCACCCATCACTAAATAAGGACTAGAGATTACATAAGAGCTCTGATAAACACAACTTTATTCTCTACACATTTCTAAGTCACAAACTGCAAGACAGCAGTTGGTCCAACACCAATATTACACTATAAAGGTAATATATGGAGTGGTTTAAATAGCAAAAAATTCCAGATGTTTTTGGAGATAAATCCAAATAGTTAATAATGTGAACATTTCTTTCAGCGCTGGTTTACCAACGTATATAATTCCAGCAAGTTTGCCAAGTTTTTCTTGGTCCCAGGTGTTTGAAAAGGAAAGGGAAGGGAGAAAAGGGCCAGATAGGAAATGTACAAACCACGTCACTGGGTTATGGTCAGGCCAATGGTAACTACACTCCGCTGCAGTAATCTCCAGAGGGATGAGAGGACACACATACAAAGCAATCAGACCAATTGACTTTCCTAGGCCAAAATGTGATAAGTGATTAAAATGCTAACGATATGTAGTGTTTCTTGTGGGCTGAATTACTTGGTGATGAAGTGTATTACAGTCATTTCAATGACACTTTTCCCTCTGGACCGTCTAGGGAGGTTCGCTTCCTTTGTTAAATGGTCCTAGGCACTGATCACGGACGTCTGCTTGACATCTCCTCTGTGTGTGTGTGTGTTTCACATGCAGTTAACATGTTAACGTCAACAATCTCCATTTCAAGGAAAGGGATTTCCGAACAAATAAATCCTTAAAAATTCCCAGGAAGTTCCATCTAATCGCAACATGCTTTCCTAATTAGGTCTGTCAACTTGCCATTAATTATGTGTGTAATGCAAGACAGAGTGAGAGCAGTTTTTCATTTGCAGACAAAGGCCAGTGCCCATTGCTACGGCACACACATACAGACACCCACGCCAGCTCCAGCTTCTTCAAAGAACAAATATAAAACCTGTTCATAAGAGTACTAAGGTTTAACCGCTCATTCTACCACAAACAACCTAAACCTTCTTGAATATTTCAATAAACAATAGAGGCTGACAATTAGCGCCTCTAAAGCGTGCCAGTGTGAACGAGTGACTATGTGTGTGCATGTACTATGCGATGCCAAACCCTGGTGAGTCTGAATTGTATTAAGCAGGTATGAGAATGAATATAGTCTGAAAAAACATTGATGAAATATGACAATTGGAAATTACGCTTATGAGAGAGAAAAGCAGATAGATAGAGAAACATGAGGTGTTTTCACAGATAGGGCTGTCACAATTATTACAAAATCATCAAATCGCAATTATTTAATATAATCGCAATAAACTGAAATTACTGCGATTATATAGGACTACATTTTCCACAGTTGGTAGATTTCTACAACAAGCAGAATTTGAATTGGGTGTACTGGGTTGAGGCAACTAAGTTTGAATAAAAGAAAGCAGTGAATGTATTCATTGAGATGTAATGGGGTTAAAGAGAACAAAAAAGTTTGCATCTCCAACTTGGTGCTGTAACAACTTTAGTGAGCAGCGCTGAGTAATGTTGGTGTATTTGTTAGCTGTGTAGTTAATTCTACATTTTTGCCATGTTTGCTAGCAGAACAAGTTCTTTGCTGCTATCTTCACTTTTGTCACACTTTGCATTTTGTTGTTGCTGGATATTTGTACATGCAGTGAATAATCTGAACACCAATCAGTATTAGCTGCTAATCAAACATGGCTAGTAAGCAAGATGGCTGTTCAATCATAATCGGCTTGTACTCCATTAGCTGTGTTCAGTGAATAGACAATTAAATCATTAATCGTAATTATTTACATGACAACTAATCATCAGCTAAAGTTTCATGATCGTGACAGGCCTATTCGTACCTACCGTAATTTCCAGACCATAAAGCGCACCGGATTATAAGACGCAATATCGACGATCGGCTGCTAACGGGTCTATTTGCATACATAAAGCGCACCGGGTTATAAGACGCATGAAATGAAACAAAACTCTTAAGTTCCGTCGGAAGCTCAGTTTGGTCTTTACCTGGCTCAGGGCGTCTTCTTGCTTCCTCCACTTCCGTACCATTGATTCGTTAATGTTGAATTCTCTCGCAGCTGCTCTATGTCCATTTTTGAAATCCGCTTCGAAAAATGAGATGAATGAATGCACGTACCCTAATGCTGAAGCACATACCGTATTACTCAGCAATGTTTCCTGACTACGGTGGCCGTGAGCTTCGTAACCTACCAAGACCGTGCTAAAACATTTTGACAGATTTAATGAGCGCCGTATACCATCTACAATCGGTTCTAGGTCAGAAGGCTCAACCAGAATTAATTCATATATTAGACGCACCGCATTTAAAGGCGCACTGTCGATTTTTGAGAAAATTAAAGGATTTTAAGTGCGCCTTATGGTCCGAAAAATACGGTAATAGTTCTAAGGACTAATTTGGGAGAAACTACCCCTACAAAGCTTTTTATTCTTCAGTAGGAACGCTAATGTAAACTGCATGACAGTCGGAGAAGTGAATATTTAAAAATTTTGCTTAGATGACTCAAAATTTTGTTGTACCTCCTCTGTCGCATATAGGCCTCAGTAAAGCCTACATTTCACTGTCGATCCATTAGTCTGTGATTTTTCCCCTTTTTCAGTGCAAAGTGCTCAAATGTTTAGGATAACTTTGTGAGAAAACGTTAAAATTCGTACGCGTAGAAAGGTGATGTTGTAACAGAGGTTGTACCTCCTTCAGCAGTGTACAGTGCTCTAGCCCGAATGCTATGTTAGACAGGAGAGTGAATAAAGCTTAACATGGTTTCATGTCCTAAAACAATGACCTAGGAACACCAAACTTCTCTCAGTCACTACTGGTGATAAGTACTATCTACTGCTGCAACGATGAACCTGTGATCCAAAAGGAAAGTGTTTAGTTTTCACATTAAACTATTTTCTTCCCGTTTAAACCCACGATAAGTAAAACACTTAGTTTAAAAATGATTACTTTCCTTTTGGACCACATTTGTCATCTCAGCAGTAGAAATTACTTACCAGTAGTAACACAGAATTTTGGTGTTCCCTGGTCACTCCACTCCTTTAGTTCACTAAGCCTTATTAAGCTTTTTGCTTATAATATGTTTAAAGGAGAAGAAAAAAGCTAAAAATGTAAAAAAAATGATTACTTTTGAAGTTGAACCATATAATGTAAAGATATTCTTTATACTTAAACACTTAGTACAATTTTTCACCCTTTTGGAATCAAAACTTGGAATCGATAAGAACCGGAATCGATAAGCAGAATCAGAATCAATAAAATTCAAATGATATCCAACTCCAACAGACAGGCAGAGACATAGAGACATAGAGACATAGAGAGACAGAGAGAGAGAGAGACGACGCAACTAATGCTTCTGAGGTCCACTGAGGCCTCCTTGGCAAAGGTTCTCTAGCCATCACAGCATCAATCATCCACCTCCCAGGTCAGACAGAGAGAGAGAGAGAGAGAGAGACAGAGAGACAATAAGAGTGTTACAGGTCTGCTCCCCTCTGAAGAGATGATTCCTAATGAACCCTCTTCCCAATACTTCATCTGCACCATATATTAAATAATAATATACAAAACTTTATACTTCAAAAAAACACTCACTTTGCTGCTATTTTAGCAGCGACTTCAATAACGCAGGCCATCAGGTTTGCTGTCTAATGTGGCAATAAGTCAACTGAGATGTTTGCCTATAAAAGCTCGAACCAATTATCATAGAACGGCTACCGTGTCCCAGTGTAGGGATCTAACTTGCCTTGAAGTTTGTACATCCATCATCAGAAGATTTCCATCTAACCAACCTGCTAGTAAAATGGAATCCGCATACATAAGACATCAATAACAGGCACAAACACCTGCTTCTCAATTTTCCTTTCTTGGCAAGGTTGTTTTTTTCACTGATCTAGCGTTGACAGCTACATCATTCATCTAGGTGAGAGATGAAGAGCTAGCCACAAGACGTTGGAGACAGCCTGACTCACCGGCACAGTCCACATTGATCAAGCTGATGGTGGCTGGAATGGTGGACATATCTAGCGAGCAGATGTTTCTCAGTGTCAGTTTGACCATGCTTGCTTTCAGCCTCTCAGGTAGCAATGAAAGCAGGAAGATTGGAAGGTAAACGGCATAGCGTAGGTGGCACAGCACAGGGGTCATGATCTTCCCCTGAGGAGTCGAGGCCATGCGCTCAATTGTGGGAAACAGCATGATGGCCTTTAACACCTGCAAATGATGGAAAACAAGATGCAGAGTAGGTTAAGAGACGACCAAGTTAGACATGTGCTATTGTGACCAGTGACCAAATATTCGTAACAAAGGAGTCCTACTTACAGTCGTATGAAAAAGTTTGGGCACCCTTGATAATTTTCATGATTTTAGTTTATAAATCATTGATTGTTCAGATCAGCAACTTGAGTTAAATATATCATATAGCAGATGAACACAGTGATATTTGTGAAGTGAAATGAAGTTTATATGGATTTACAGAAAGTGTGGCATTAATTATTCAATACAAAATTAGGCAGGTGCATAATTTGGGCACCCCCACAAAAAATACATCAATATTTAGTAGATCCTCCTTTTGTAGAAATAACAGCCGCTAAACGCTTCCTACAGCTTCCAGTCTGGATTCTGGTTGAAGGTGCTTTGGACCATTCTTCTTTAGAAACATCTCCAGTTCAGTCAGGTTTGATGGTTTCCGAGCATGGACAGCTCACATTTGTCTAGGGACTGAGATGGCCATTCCAGAATGTTGTACTGGTTCCTCTGCATGAATGCCTTAGTAGATTTTGAGCAGGGTTTTGGGTCGTTGGCCTCGGTGCAACTTTGTCACTGATTCTTGAACATTGTTCTCAAGAATCTGGAGATATTAACTGGAATATGCGATCCTCAACTTTAACAAGATTCCTAGTACCTGCACTGGCCACACAGTCCCGCAGCCTGATGGAACCGCTACCAAATTTTACTGTGGGTAGCAAATGTTTGTCTTGGGATGTGTGCCGCTCCTTGTTATGTCCAAATAACTCAATTTTAGTTTCATCAGTACACAGCACTTTATTCCAAAATGAAGCTGGATTGTCCAAATGTGCTGTAGCACACCTCAAGTGACTGTGGCGTGTCTGCAGAAAAGGCTTCTTCTGCATTACTCTCCCATACAGCCTCTCCTTGTGCAAAGTGTGCTGTATAGTTGAACGATGATTAGTGACACCATCTGCAGCAAGATGAGGTTGTAGGTCTTTGAAGGTGGTCTGTGGCTTGACTATGACTGTTCTCACCATCCTTCGCCTCTGCCTATCTGAGATTCTTCTTGGTCTGCCACTTCGGGAGTTCCTTAACTAGAACTGTGTCTGTGGTCTTCCATTGCGTCACTATGTTCCTCACAGTGGAAACTGACAGCTGAAATCTCTGAGAGAGCTTTTCCCTTTCCCTGAACCATGATGTTGAACAACCTTTGTTTTCAGGCCATTTGAGAGTTGTTTTGAGGCTCCCATGTTGCCACTGCTTCAGAGCAGATCAAAGAGGAGAAAAAAAAAAAAACTTCCAATTGGCACTACACTTTCTCATAGTTGGATTCACTTGTGTAGAGATCAAGGGTCAGTGAGCTTACAATCAAATTTTGTGTTCCAATAATTGTGCTAAAGGTATTCAAATGACAAGGGTGCCCAAATTATGCACCTGCCTAATTTTGTTTGAATAATTACTGTAACACTTTCTGTAAAACCTATAAACTTAATTTCACTTCTCAAATATCACGGTGTTCATCTGCTATATGATATATTTACCTGAAATTGCTGAGCTGGACAACCAATGATTTATAAAGAAAAATCATGAAAATTGTCAGGGGTGCCCAAACATTTTCATACGACTGTACAATAGGACAGGCATATACACGTATGGATGCCATTTAAAGCTTATTACAAATAAGTAGTGGAAAGTCATAAACACAAATATGAGGAATTTGCACTACACATCAACTGAGTTAGAATAGCCTCAGTCCAAATGTGGGCTAACGAGCAAATGATCACATGGGGTAAAGTAGTTTCACAAACACACACACAAAGAGGCGTTACATAGTTCATGATTACATTCACAACACACATTTTTAGCGCACGGTGTGAAATTGCATTCGTTTTTTATTTACAAAAAAATCGTACTCGGTGTAAAAAGGCCTTCAGGTGTGGAACACTGGGTCCAGGGTAACATGAGAGAAGTGGTGTCATTTCATTTCCCTCCAATCCAAGCCAAACAGAGGAAGTGAACCAAACCTGTTATCTATTATGGGTTGCAGACAGGCACTTTTGGACATGCAATGTGCCATGTGAGAAAATGAAGCCAGAGACTTTTAACCTGACGACTGAATATGATTGTATCTCATTACAAAATTTTAGTGCCATAACTGAGTTCTAAATAAAAAATCCTTTTAAGTATTTACAGTTCACCAGCATCTTCTGCTTATCATAACCTTTAGAATAATAATTTTTGGTAATGAACAAGGCCCACTGAGAACAGCACTTGTATCTACACTAAACTATATACTCACCGGCCACTTTATTAGTACCTGGTTGGACCAACTTTTGCCTTCAGAACTGCATTAATTCTTCAGAACACTGATTCAAAAAGGTTCTGAAAACATTCCTCAGAGATTTTGGTCCATACTGACATGACGGCATCACACAGTTGCTGCAAATCTGTCAGATTCACATTCATGATGCAAATTCCCCATTCCACCAAATCCCAAAGGTACTCTACTGGATGGAGATTTGGTGACAGTGGAGGCCATTGAGTACAGTGAACTCACTGTCAAGTTCAAGAAACCATGTTGAGATCATCTGAGCTTTGTGACACCAATCTCCATTTCCACTTCAGTAAATAAGCTTGTTTCAATGATTAGCTCCCATATTTATCAACTATAATTAGCTCACAGTGCAGAAAAAAGCTATCCTCCAATAAAGCTTTCATACAGATATCTAGGAACTCACCGTCTTGTCTTCCAAATGATATGGAAAGAGCTTTTCCACTCTAGAAAGCATTTATATTCTGTCCACCATACATTCTATACAGGTAATAAACACAATATAGTTTTATATATATATATATATATATATATAAAAACACTGAACAGCTTCTTGATTTAATATTATTATCTATTAATTACTTATTTCTAAGCATTGTTATTGTTATTATTATTACAGCACTGCACTGCGGAGTGGTCTGATACACTGGCCCACTACCACAGGGACCTGGTTCAAACCCAAGCACTGCCTTTTGGACCGGCTTGGACATCACATGCAGACCCCTGACTGTTACACCTTACAATACAATACAATACAATACAATACAATTTGAGCTGAAAATCGACGTGGCATATTGCAAAAATAAGTACTATATACTAAATACTATATATTGCTGTATTTTTTTAGTACAGTCCTATCCAGGGCACACTTACACCTACCCTGTGTTCACTTGGAATTGTCACCAGAGACCGCACAACTCCGACCCGGAAAAGAAGTGAGGCTAAAAATGTTATTTATTATATCGCATGTAATATTCAGTACCAGTCAAAAGTTTGGAGACACTTTTTAATGCATGTTTCATTATTTTATTCACCTTACAGTAAAACAAAGGCAATAAATTCGTACAAATAAAATAAACTTGGCATCGCACAAAAAAAAAACACAATGAATGGTGCCAAAAAAAGAACAAAGAACAAATTTCCATCATTCTAGTGTCATTCTTGGTCCAAATCAATATTTCTTCTTGTTGCTGTCCCTCAAAAAGGTTTCTTAGCAGCATATAATGACCCAATTCAAACTTCTGTTAACGGTTGATCTTGAGATGTGTTTGTTGCTACAGCACCCTGAAGCATTTATTTCAGATACAATCTATGATAATGATAACTGGCAATTTCTTAGGCTAATGACTCTTATAAGCTTGTCATCTGCCGCAGACATAGCATGTGGTCTTCCTTTGCCACGGATCTGCATAACAGCCAGTTCTGTTTGATGGTTTTGGCCACTGCACTTGTTGAAACTTTCAGAACTTTTGCCAAGTTCCTAAATAATTGGCCATCATTTCTTAAAGTAATTATGGACTGACATTTGTCTTTGCTTAGTTCAGTTTTTTTGCCATATTATTGATTTTTAAAGCAAAAAATGCAAGATATCTTCCAAATAGGTCACTTGGTATTCACTCTACCCTGCCACAATGTAAATTATAATATCATGTGCTAAGACTACGAAAGAGGGCTTTGAGGATAATATATAGTCTTCTAGCATCTGCAATTCTCTTTGCAGTTATTCTTTGTTTTGGATAAACATTTCCCATGGACAAGCTTGACTACTTACAGTACCAGTCAAACATTTGGACATGATTACTAATTTTCAGTCACTTCTTTTTGTATAGCGATTTTCACTTACAGGGTAACACATTGTTTCTTTCATAAATATAAAAGTGAAGTTTGTCCATGCCCCATGTTAAAAATGTGGTAACAAATAACTGCAAAATGAATGCAGCTGTCAGAATGTGTTCAAGAATTATTTTATTTTAAGTGACTGCATGTGCCAGAAGACAATTTTGATTCTCAGAACCTTTCTTAGTATTAACGTCTGCGATTATCATTACACTGTGGCAAGGTAGAGTGGATACCAAATGACACAGTTACTTTCTTCCTTCTTCATATTTCAAACAATCAATAATATGATTAATATGCAAAAAAGCTGAACTAAGTGGAAAAAAGTCCATAATTACTTAACAAAATGATGCTATTTTCGGTAAATAGAAAGAGCTCTGAAAGTTTCATCAAGTGTAGTGGAAAAAACCATCAAATGTTACAAAACGCTGGTTTTTATGAAGATCGCCCTAGGAAAGGAAGACCATGTGCTGCCTCAACTGCAGATGACAAGCATATTAGAGTCATTAGCCTACGAAATTGCCAGTTAACATCATCACAGTTTACAGCTGAAATAACTGCTTCAGGGAGCTCTAGCAGTAAACACATTTCAACATCAAATAGCTGATTTGTAATACTTTATTGCAGCAAGGCCATTTTTGCAACTGTAAGATACAACCCCAAATCAGAAAAAGTTGGGATGGTATGAAACGAACAAACAAACAAACAAACAAACAAACGCAGTGTTTCTTAAATTTAGGTTTTCAATGCAGACAGGATTAAAGATATTTCAAGTTTTTTTCTGGTCAACTTCATTTCATTTGTAAGTGATCATTCATTCTTGCATTTCAGGCCTGCAGCACACTCCAAAAAAGATGGGCAATTCAAACAGAGCAATTGACAGGCTAGTAATGAGGTAAAAAAAAAACTAAATGATTAAGTGATTTTAAAAAGGTGATGTCAACAGGGGTTTATAATCTTGATTTGGTACAAAAGCAGTATCCATGAATGGATCTGAGTGTCTGAGAAGCAAAAGTGGGCAGAGAGTCTCCAGCTGGTCAACAAATGCATGAGAAAATTATTGAAATGTTTAAAAACAATGTTCCTCAAAGAAAGACTGGAAGGGATTTGCATATTTCAGTCCTAACAATTTCTGATTTGGATTGTTTTGCATTATCTTGTTAAAAAATGCACGGACGTCGCTGGAAAATTTGTTGACATGAAGGAAGCTTATGTTACTCTAAAAAGTGTTCTTTTCTGCATTAATGTTGCTATCACAGAAATGTAAACGACCTTTGCCATGGGCACTGACAAAACCCCATCCCATGACAGAGCCTGGCTTTTGAACTTGCTGAAAACAATCTGGATGGTCCTTTTCATCTTTGGTGCAGTGCTGGCTGAGGGATCAGAGATCAAACTCAAGTTTAAGCTTGTGCCATTGTCTTCTGACTTTCTTTGAGCAACACTGGTTTTAAACATTTCAATAATTTCCCCTTGCATTTGTAGGCAAACTGGAGATCCTTTGCACATCTCCTCAAAGACTCAGCCTTTCAAGAAGACAATCACCTGTTTGAAAACACTTATTGTTATTTAAATATTATTTATAGTTTTTTACTTCATTACTAGCCCTAAATTTCTGGAATGTGTTGGAGGTGTAATGTGCAGAAATGGATGTTTATTAACAACTGAAACTAAGCTGACCAGACAAAACATGAAATATCTTGGGTATGTACTGTACGTTGAAATAAAATTCTAAGTAAATGTAAGAAACCCTACATTTTTTTATTTGCATTTTCCATATCGTTCCAACTTTTTCTTATTTGGGGTTGTAGATGAAATAACTAAAATAAAGAACAAATAATGTTTTGAGTGGTATCATACATTTATGTAAGAAACTTTAGCTTTCAACTGCAAATGGATATACAAAAGAGAAATAAGGTTTTCAATGTCTCCAAAATTTTGAACGGTATTGTATATGACAACATTAAAACATTGACATACAGGACTTTCATTCTGCTTTTACCTTCTTATTATTAATTAGAAATAAGATCATTTTAAGATTATACTGAAATGGCCATTTAGGAATTCTGAGTGATTTAAAACTGCTTGCCTACTAAGCATGTTAAAATGACCACTGAGCTGTTTTTGGTCAGTTTTTGTTAAAGACTTACAGGTGTGCTTAAAGTAGATAAAGAGAACCCAGTTAAACAAATGAGACAAAAATATTATACTTGGTCATTTATTTATTGAGAAAAATGATCCAATATTACATATTAATGAGTGGCAAAAGTATGTGAACCTTTGCTTTCAGTATCTGGTGTGACCCCCTGTGCAGCAATAACTGCAACTAATCGTTTCCTGTAACTGTTGATCAGTCCTGCACACCGGCTTGGAGGAATTTTAGCCCATTTCTCCGTACAGAACAGCTTCAGCTCTGGGATGTTGGTGGGTTTCCTCACATTAACTGCTCGCTTCAGGTCCTTCCACAACATTTCACTTGGATTAAAGTCAGGACTTTGACATGGCCATTCCAAAACATGAACTTTATTCTTCTTTAACCAGTTTTTGGTAGAACGACTTGTGTGCTTAGGGTCGCTGTCTTGCTGCATGACCCACCTTCTCTTGAGATTCAGTTCATGGACAGATGTCCTGACATTTTCCTTTAGAATTCTCTGATATCATTCATAATTCATTGTTCCATCAAAGATGGCAAGCCGTAATGGCCCAGATGCAGCAAAACAGGCCCAAACCATGATACTACCACCACCATGTTTCACAGATGGGATAAGGTTCTTTTCCTTTCTCCGAAAGCAACTCTTTCTTTTAAACCAAAAAGTTCTATTTTTGTCTCATCCGTCCACAAAACATTCTTCCAATAGCCTTCTGGCTTGTTCACGTGATCTTTATAAAACCGTAGACGAGCAGCAATGTTCTTTTTGGAGAGCAGTGGCTTTCTCCTTGCAACCCTGCCATGCACACCATTGTGTTCTTCTGATGGTGGACTCATGAACATTAACATTAGCCAATGTGTGAGAGGTCTTCAGTTGCTTAGAAGTTACTCTAGGGTCCTTTGTGACCTCGCCAACTATAAAACGCCTTGCTCTTGGAGTGATCTTTGTTGGTCGACCACTCCTGGGGAGGATAACAATGGTCTTGAGTTTCCTCCATTTGTACACAGTCTGTCTGGCTTTGGATTGGTGGAGTCCAAACTCTTTAGAGATGTTTTTTTCCCCCAGCCTGATGAGCATCAACAAGTCTTTTTCTGAGCTCCTTTGTTCGTGCCATGACACACTTCCAGAAACATGTGTTGTGAAGAGTAGACTTTGATAGATCCCTGTTCTTTAAATAAAACAGGGTGCCCACTCACACCTGATTGTCATCCCATTGATTGAAAACACCTGACTCTAATTTCACCTTTGAATTAACTACCAATTCCAGAGGTTCACATACTTTTACCACTCACTAAAATGTAATATTGGATCAATTTCCTCAATAAATAAATGACCAAGTATAATATTTTGTCTCGTTTGTTTAACTGGGTTCTCTTTATGTACTCTTAGGACTTGTGTGAAAATCTGATGATGTTTTAGGTCATATTTATACAGAAATATAGAAAATTCTAAAGGGTTCACAAACATTCAAGCACCACTGTACAAAAGGTTTTATTTCTTTTTGTGCGGCTTGAAACCAGACTATACATAATCAAAAACGTTCCAAAGTTTCAACTTCACAGTATTTCAATGGAGACACAGAACAGATGTGAGAGAACCTTAGGTAATTTGTAGAAATTTACCTGCACCTGATTTTGTTGGGTAACATTTTGAGCACAGGAAACGATTGTAGATCTACTAAGGAATTTTACAAGATGTATTCTGAATGGAACATAGCTTCATGGCAGGAGCACACAAATGCTGCTTGAAATGAAGTCAAACTATGAAGCATTACTGACACCATTTTGACGTGTCTTATGTGTTAAATAATGCATAATCAATTATAAGCACGTGCATGTCAGATTCTTTTAGAATCCATAACCTGTTTTCTTTTCTCAGTCCACTGGAGAACGCAAGGTTTTCCTGTATTTTGTGACTTAACTCTGACAGAACTCACTTTTAGCTGAATAAGGTGTTTTACAGCAACCGGAGGAGAAAGTGAGAACAGAACGTGAAGTCTACAGTGATTCACAAAACCCAGATCATGAACAGTGCTTCCCGAGTTGCCTTAGAAATACACTGCCTAAAAAGTCTCTCTGTAACAATAACATCAGTTTACATTCCTTGAGTTCTTTCGCTCTTACACTACACATTACTTGCAGCTACTTCAGAAAAAAACCAAGCAATGGAATATGTACCGTGGAAATGCTGGAGCCAGTTTCTTACAGCAGCACTGACCTGACTTTAAGATGATTTCAAAGCTGTTGCTGTGAGAGCAAAATATGAAAAATGACATGTGACTCTCATTTTGTAGATAATGTAGCAGATGGGAGGAGAATCAGATGGGAAGAAAGAATGAGGGACACAGAGAGAGAAACTGATTTCCAGAAACAGGAAGCACCTGTCTCTGTTTGGCCATTGACTAGAAGTCAGTTCATTCAGTGAGCAAGACAAAGTGAATGTGTTTTGTCTGCCTTTGCATAGCTTTGCTGTTAGTGCCAAGTATTTCTCAGTGAAACTAAACAGTCCAATATCTTCCATTCCCTTGCGCAAAATTTAAAACAAGCCAAAAACATATAGCGCCAAATATAACTCATCTATTTTCAAACCAAGACCCGACAAAGCTGCTGTATTGAAATATATCAAGATTTGAGTTATAGAATATCTTTTGCTGACTTTGCAATACAAACACAAAAGAAGTAGGGTCCAGGTGCTACAATAACACCATTCGTGTCGGATCATTTCCTACACATCCACAGAGTCAGGTATATATTTATTGGCACTATTGTTAAAGAGAGAAAAGAGAAATAGTGAAAAATGTCTGTGGTTAATTAGTTTAACCTCACTTGTCTTTGTAGTTAATTAGCTTAACCTCATGTGTCTTTGTGGTTACCTAGCTTAAGCTCACATCTTTGTGGTTAATTAGCTGAACGTTTCGTTGAAATAAACATACTCTAAGCTAAACAACACATGAAAAATATTTAACAAGGCCACATTTTTCAGAAACTCGGAAACCCCCAGAAATTCTAATAAACAAAATAAGACTGAACTATGTTCCCATTAAGATTCCACTTCGCTTTTAGTTCACCTGAGTATTAAAAAAAATCTTAAGCAGTCACTAAGACTTTACTCCAGGGTGTACATGGCTCAAATTCTCTTGGCCATTCGTCAACAAGGGAAACATTAGAGAATACACAAAATAAAAGGGACAAAATTATGATTGTTATGATTATTATATTCAAAATTTGGCTAGTTAGGGAAAACTGTTGCAGATAGGGTCAGGTATCGGTTGCATTTTATCAATTCCAGTTCTTATCGGTTCCAGTTCTTATCGAATCCAAAACAGTGAAAAAGTGACAAATGTTTAGGCATAATTACTATCTTTTTTTTTTCTATTTCAGCTTCAAAAGTAATCATTTTAACGTTAAGCTTTTTTCTTCCTATTTAAACCTATTATAAGTAAAAAAAAGTCTATCTACTGCTATAAGCTGCTTAAGAGCATGCGAGTCCATTTACACCCAGTCACAGTAGGGCGGTCAGAGAGGTAAAAATTTCTCCAAGGATCGCAGTTGATGATTTGCAAAAGGCGCCAGCATTTTAAAGTCATCAAGTCTCAATTTATATAATTAGACACTGTCACAATTTTCCACCAAACTATTTTTCCTGGGGTTCTCTAGACTCCATTGGAACTTCTCTAGACTGGAACTGAGCTCTATAGTCAAAAGAAATAAAATTAGGGTTTTTTCTTCAGCAAACAAAGAGTTTAGTGTAACAAGAAGACTGGTTATACAGAAAAGACCCTAAACCCCATTATACCGTCACTGATCACTTTATTAGGTCCACCTCTGTTTCTACACTCACTGTCCATCTATTAGTTCCATTTATGATGTAGAAGCACTTCGTAGATCTACAATTACAGACTGTAATCCATCTGTTTCTCTACATACTTTGTTAGTCCCCTTTACTCTGTTCTCTAACGGTCAGGACCCCCACAGGACCAGCACAGATCAGGGACTATTCGGGTGGTGGATCATTTTCAGCACTGCAGTGACACTGATGTGATGGTGGTGTGTTAGTGTGTTTAGCTGGTATGAGGTAACCAGACACAGCAGTGCTGCTGGAGTTCTTAAACACCTCTGTGTCACTTCTGGACTGAAAATAGTCCCACAACCAAAAACGTCCTGCCACCAGCATTCTGTAGGCAGCGTCCTGTGAGAACTAATGAAGGATTAGAGGACGACTAACACAAATTGTGCAACAACAGATGAGCTACTGTCACTGACTTTACATCTACTAGGTGGAGCGATATGGTGGATGTGTCTAATAGGGTGAAGAATGAGTGAATACAACTCCATCAGCGTTGCTGTGTCTGATCCAATCATACCAGGAAAACACACACTAACACACCACCACCACAACAGTGTCACTGCAGTGCTGAGGATGATCCACCACCCAAATAGTCCCTGATCTGTGGTGGTCCTGTGGGGGCCCGAACCATCAGAGAACAGAGTAAACAAAGTATGTAGATTAACAAAATATGTAGAGAAACATATGGACTAGAACTAATTGTAGAACTATAAAGTGCTTCTATATAAGTGGACCTGATAACATGGACAATGAATGGAGAAACAAGGATGTGTGCCTAACAAAGGGATCAGTGAGTGTAGATTCCAATGAAATACCCAGCTGTAGGCCAAGGAGCTACAGCTCATGGTTGAACCTGCTATCAGGAGAATGGTCAATGACCTAACCACATAAACAACTTGTTGAGTGAGTTGAAGATGATCATCTAAAGGTGAGGATACAGGACAATGAATGAGCTTAGATTCCTTTCAGGTTAGATGTCTCATATATATTCAGAAATATATATTAACTTTATTAAAGTAATTTCAGAAGCTTTTAATCAAGCTTTACCATTGGTACAAACAATTCTCGAGTCAACATTATAACTCTATCCACCAGAGAAACAGATTATTTAGCTATAAACAATGAACGAATGAGTTGACTATAAACCATGTAGCCTGCAAAATATTAATAAAGAAAAAGGTCTCACTTTGAGGTCTCACAGACAGAACGATAGCTGGAGAGCAAGAGAAAGAAGTAAAGTGAAGCAACTGAGTGTGTGTGAACATGTGATCTTTGATGTGTAAAGTAGTGATTCTGATGAGAAGCAGCTCCTCGTGCTGCACGTCACAGGAATGTGAACTAGAAGACAAAGGAATCTGAAACTCGGGAAGAGCTTTTTAATCAGCACCACAGCCAAACACACACCCACGTCCACACACACATATTAAGCATAGTCTATCATACTCTAGAGTTAGTGGTAACTTCTTATTTTTGGGGGATTTTTTTTCTCTCCCAGTTTGGTCTGCCAAACAATTTCCCCTGTCGTGTGCACGACTCCTCTGCCAAAGGGAGGAGGGCTGTAGGAAAGCGAGTGTCTCTGTATGACTTGCAGCCACTGACCGCTTCTTTTTACTGGCAGTTGGTGGATATCTGCTGCGAGAATTTCACACAGGATGGACTATGCTCACAATGTCCATCCGTCATCTATTCTGGCACCTCCAATTGCCAACAGGAGCCGCTGTTACAATAGTAGGGTCACAATCTCTCATTATGGTAACTCCATGAGATGTTTTTATAAGTTTACTGCATTTGAAAGAAAATAATAAATAAACATACCACATACTCAAGAAATAGCGTACACCCAGTCGCCACATATCTTAACCATTTGTTTTTTTTCCTTTTTAATTTTCCCCCTTTTCTTCCCAATTCGGCTCAATTCCTCAGTTTCTCGATGTTTCCCACCGCATGCATGATCCCCTTTGCTGATGGACGTGCCACAGGCTGTCGAGTGCCTCCACACAAGCACTTCTTTTTACTGGCAGATGGAAGACTTCAACTATGAGTGTAAATCCACATAGATGAATGCTGTGCTTTTTGCCAGCACCTTGATCAAATATTCTAGGGGCAGTAGTGAATCACAGGAGTGAAAACAATCATTTCTTTATCAACAAGTTCACTGGACAAGTGAGTATTCAAAAGCAGGGGTGGGCAATATGACGATATTTTATTGTGTCGTGATAAATTTTGTTATCGTGATAGACGATATGCTTTTCTGAGAATATCAAGGATATGATCAGTGCTTAAAGAACACTGACCAACTGCGTGTGTCATTATAAAGACTGTAATTAGTCCTGTGTGACTGGATAAAGTGCCAGACATTTTGAAAATAAATCACTTTACTCTAATAATTAGTATGGATATTATTTGAATTATTGAATATCATAGTACAAATAATATTTCAACAGTAGTTGTTATGAATCTGTCGCTGCATTTTGTCTGTGATCACATGTATTGTGAATTGTGAAAATGGCTTTCAATACTGTTACCATATCGCCCACCTCTATTCTAATTCTATTGCTTGCCCAGACTCATGTTCTGGATCCTCCTCCTCCTCCTTCTTCTTCTTCTTCTTCTTCTTCTTTCTTCTTCTTCTTCTTCTTCTTCTTTCGGCTTCTCCCTTTATCAGGGGTCGCCACAGAGAGTTAAACGTTTCCACCTCACCCTGTCCTCCACGTCCTCTACT